>JAHWLE010000813.1:0-16900 GCA_024679135.1 Phytophthora foliorum
CGCCGACATGAGCGACGTCCTGGCTGAGCGCGTGGACTGCGGCCGGACGCGGCTGCCACTCGCCTGCTCCCAGGTGGCGGCCCACCAGAGCATCTTGGAGGCTACGAGCGCATCACTGACGGTATCTGCCTGCTGCTAGGAGTGCGCGGACACGCTGGAGGCGACCAAACCCGAGATTCTGGCGCTGTACGACAGCATGGTGCAAGATGTCGAGTACGCGGCGACGCCCGAGGCCTCGCAGCTGTTTGCTGAAGGTGCGTGGCTATTGGCAACAAGTGTGGGATCAGGTGGTTAATGGTTTGGAACGCAGTGCTGCAGCCGAGCCGACGTGAGAGCAGCAAGTGGGGACAAGATCGCCACGTGACGTCGTGGACGGACTACCTGACGCTCTACCGTCCTGGTGAGCACTTGCTGGAGGATTTGAGGGCGGTGAGGCTGCTGTCGTCGGCCTATTCCTACGTCATGACGCTCAGCAGGTTCCTGCCGGAGCTGCTGGAAACGGACAGGGCGAACACTAGATTCGAGCTGCATGTGATTGGAGCGCGGGCGGAAGCCATGATGCCTAGGTATTTGTGGGACGAATTATCGTTCTTCCACCCGGACCGCCACTTTGCCATCAAACTGATTGGTGACCATGTACCGGTGATGTCGGCGCGGAAGAAGACGCCCACGACCAGGGCGAATGAAAACGAGTTTATCCAGTTGGAGCTGATCCACGGACTGTACCACGCGCTTGAGACGAAGAGTTTGGGAAACCCAGACGCGTTCGTGCTCTATAATCCTGGGGTGGGTCACCCGCGCCTGCGTGAAAGTTGGCAACCCACCATCCAGACTGTGCTGGCCTCGTGCAAACCTGTGTTGATCACGTCGTTCAACTTGGAGGATCAGCAACGCGACATAGCCGCATTACAAGAGTTGGTCGCAACCAGCCCCGCTTTGAAGCATTTTGAGCTTCGATTTCGCTGTCGGGCGAAGCAAAATTCGTTCCGCAGCTTGAAATACCAGGTGGATCCTTCAAATGTCGGAACACCTATTCAGACCAACAACCGCGTAATGGTTGTGCAGTTGGCCGCGATCAGCGAATAGCAAACTTCGACATATTGGTAAATGGCAAGACGCCTGAGTCAATCCAGCGGGGAGAATCAGCATGACTGACGGCTGAGTTGTGGGTAGCTATTTCCTTCATTGCTTATGGTTTGGTTCTGCTAATAATATTTGCTCGCTCACTCATGATTTTAATCTACGCGTTGCTTCCTATTGCGTTTGCTGCAGCCACTGCCGTACAGCTTCACCAGGCGTCGCGTATGCTGTTCCTGGATTGCGTTCGGTCTGTACGTACGATATCGCAACGTAGAATTCGTCCAGGCGCATTCGCCAGTGTTGGTCGTTCTCCTTTGCCGCACTTGCGGATTGATTGTTGCGTAGGTCCTGCATCACTCGAAGGAAAATGGTGCGGGAGTCACCCGCTGCTTTGCCAGCAATATCCATCATAAACCGCTCGAACGTGGGGGCTGTCATCCCGACTCTATTGCCGTCACCAACGTTGGAATTTCCTCCAGCACTACTTGCTGCGTAGTACTCGAAAAGTGGCCAGAGAATGGTTTCGACCTCCATGCCGACGAAGCATAACCGTGATGCGGGGGGTACTTCGCTTTCAGGAAGGAGGCCCAGATCTCCAAAGAATGACAGCAGCACTTCACGAGCGGAGAGAAGGAATTCGGGCTTGGTTTGACTGCTCGCAAGTGACCTGGAGTACAATTCTAAAGCACAAGAACCAAGCAAGAGCGTGAAGCCCTGTGGTGCTATCAAACCGCATGCAGCATCGCCCATCTCGCGAAAACGATCAAATAAGGTCTGGATCACGTCTCGGGACAAGAACGTTGGGTGTAACTTGAGATCAGTGAACATGCGGAAGACCGCTGCGGCAGTGAGGCAGTACTGGTCTCCAAGAACAGGAGTACGCTGCCCACCAGAGAACTGAACGAGGAGTTTGAGTAAGGGTGAATGGAAGGCCAGGAAGAGATCTCGCACTTGCGGAGCGAGGTGCCAATTTGTGTACGCCTCCATCGAAAAAGACTCAGCTGATGGCGTATTCGCTGCGCCACATGAAATCGGGCTACTCAAGCTGATGCTGGCTGGCGCAGACGCAATTGAATGCGAAGGTGAATCAGTAGCTCTGTTGGCCGGCTCTGGTGGAAGAAGCGGATCGCACTGGTATTCGAAAAATGTAGCGCTTCCTCTGCGGGTGACACTACCGTGATCCGACGCAGGATATGTGTGTTTAAGAGAAGCCTTCTCCATGACAGCACGCTCTACGACTGCTGTCTCATGCTCCAACACAGCGAGTAACTTCTCCTGGTTTTGAAGAATATCGTCGCTTAGATGACCTGCCCACGAAGCACGTGACGGGCACAACACTAAGCCAGTGCCATTTTCACTAGTACCGTTGGCATTCCGGCTACTGCTAGATGTGGCTCCCCCAGTAGCCACACCCCCTTGACCATGCGATGCTCCTAGAAGGGAAAGCAAGCTTGCCCAGAAACGTTTTAATTGCTCGTGCTTGGTGTTGCTTGCGGCGAAAACGTCGATCAGGAACTGGTTCAGACCTGTCATGAAATCTGCAAAGAGAAGACCGCGCTCCACTGCGTAAGGCGGAAGGTGACGTGCCAGGCGTTCAGCGAGTACTTCCCTCTCGATAACCTTCTCCTCAAGCAATGTCGAATATTCAAGTATGCGAACAAGTGAGGACATGGCAAGTCGAGGGGATGGATTTTCACCGTCTACCCCTCTTGTGGCTGCTCCCTCGTCAGCAACTGCACTATCGGCCGCTGCATGCAACTGGAAGAGTTCGCGTAGGTTGCTCACCGCGACGTCCTTACAAAATGTGAGCACGGAGAAAGGTAGAGCTAGTCCGTCCCATTCGACGAACGAAGACAATTGAGTCTTCAACGCATGAGCCTTCTCCTCGAGAGCAACGTGGCGCTCTTCCATGTGGCGATAACGTTCTTCTTCACGCAGCAACTTCTTGGAGAGTACATCCACGGTGATTCGTTTATCCAGCGAGAAGAATTGAAAGCGCTCCAAGTCACTGCGTAGCACACGGCTGTAGTCATCCAATGATTTGGAGTATTTGTCGCGCTCAGCTGCCTTAAGCTCAGCCATTTCAACCTGCAACCGAAGCTCTTTCGTGACAGCGGACACATGCGTCTGAATTCGCCACTGCACAAGCACCGAACGCAACCACGCACGTTCAGCATCGCGAATAACGGTAGTCACGAACCCGTGCTTTACAAGCTGCAGCTCCGACCCACATTCAGTCAGCTCACCAGTGAGGCGTTGGGCCTCGTCTCGAGAGGCTTGAAGCTTCTCCTCCAACTTTGTCTTCGCACGAGAGAGCGAGAACACGCACTCCTTTGCTTCGGCCAAGCTGGTTTCTAGCTGTTGCACTCGCTCCAAGTTCCCCCGATTGTTGTCACGTGTTGTAGCAAACTGCCATTTCGACAAGGCCTTACGGGTTGCTGTTTTATCTCGAGCAAGCAGAACAAGCTGTAATTTCGAGACCCCCAATTCCAGCGATCGTGTCAGGACTGCATGCTCGCGTTGGATTGTCTTCCAAATGCTGAAGGTTTTTGCTGCCTGGCGGTGCTCCCAGTGATCCATGAGCCGGTCGAGGTGCATCACGCCAAGCAAAATACGGTGTTCTTTGGCCTCCTGCTTCGCTGCGTTGAAACTTTCCTGGAGCTTCGTCGCAGTCTTAACATGGTTATTTTCAACTGCAAACTGCTTGAGCTTGCTGAGGGCTGCAGCTTTCAGCCTCAGGGCGACGGTGCGGTCAACGCTCGACAACAATGCCAGCGCTCGAGCTCGAGCTGATGTCACATCCTGCGCAGCTCCTGACCACTGGAACAACGCAGAGTGCAGCATATCTCGGCTTTTTGAGCGCAACAAACCGTGAATGACTAAGCCTCGCATCCGCATCCGCTCTTCAAGCTCCCGTTCACTCATGGCGTTTTCCTTTCGCTCAAGCTCCTCCATAAGGGACTCGTTCTCCGCTGACAGCTTTGCCATCTTTTGAAACTTTGTCGTCTCGGAGGCGATTTTTTCCAGAAGGTCCGCCTGCAGTGATTGATTTTGCTCCATGAGTTGTTTGGTTTGGAGCTTCAGCTGCTCCTCACTCTTGGTGGTGAGTGTGAGTTGATCACGCAGCGTCTTAACCAACTCGTTCGAGCTCAGTGCCTGCATTTCGTACTTCTGCGTCTCCTCCTTCAAAGTGCGATTGTCGCGCTCGACAGCATCTAGTTGAAGCTGCTTTTCGCTGAGCTGAGCCAACTTCTCATTCAACTGGTGTAGTTTCTCATTGAGGTGCCGAAGCCTTTCCTGGTCTGCGGCGGAATCATCCCGAGCCTTTTCTACCTCAGCCCGCAATGTCTGCTTTTCATGCTGAAGAGACTGTTTCTCAAGTTGTAATGCCTGTTTTTCTTGCACAAGAAAATGCTTCTCCTGTTGTAGTAGCTCGAACTCCGATAGCGGGACAGAGGGGATGGAAGGAACTGGCGATGGTGGCGTGGCGACTGGGACTGTAGTCAATGTCAAGGGGGATGACAGAAAACTGCTGGAACTGGAGGACGTCATTGATGCTCGAGTTCGTCGAGGCGAGGAGGACCTAGAATCTTTTTCGCTTTCATCAACCGGGCTCATGACAGCAGAGGCGACTTGGGTGGAGTTACGTCGACGGAGAGGATTTCGACGCGACTCTTTTCTCTGTTTTACTGCGGAGTCCTCACGGCGCGATGGTATTGCCACTTCTGCCTGGAGAGTTTGCAACAGCGTGTCCAATCGGGCATCTGAAGTTGCACGCTTGTATTTAGGCAAACGTGATGGAGACGTTTTCTCTTGCTTGCTGGTACTGCTCGGTGCAACAACGTTCTCCTCAGCGCGCTTCAAATCTTGCCACATCTCCTTGCGCTTCCACTCGTCTAGGAGACGCGACGAAGCCCTCTTTGTGGTTTCGGTGGAGTCCCAAACCTGCGAGTACGACCTGGGTCGAGACAAACTAGGATGGACATCATCCCGACTTGACTGTTGAGCGAGCTGTATCTTCGTCGTTGTGGTCGATGGAGGACCAACGAAAAGGCTGTTAGCACGCTTGTAAGGCGACGCCGATGGTGACAGCGGTGTTAATGGGGTTATTGGAGAGGAATCTCGTCGGCCGCTTTTATCTAGCGGCATGGAATCCGGGATGGGGTGTATCAGCGCTGGCGAAGAAGGCTCAGAGGTGAGCGACGCGCTATAGCGCCGACCTCCTTCCGCAAACGAATTGTTTCCTTTGAGAGCCGCAAACCCTGCAAGGCGTGGTGAGGGAACACTCACTGCTTCTCCACCAACAGCACCGACTACCATGAGGGACGGTGCCGTGTCCATTTCCAAGGCGAGACTGGATCTCCGAGGCACCATTGCAGTATCGCTCTCCTCCTGACTGTCGATTCCCCCTAAATGCTGTAGCGAAGCTCTCTCGTCCTCTGATGGTCCTGCTGGCTCGCCGGTGTGCATGCCTGACAGCGGGATGGTGGCATCCGGCAGGTAGTCATCCAACCAGGCATCTTCAAAGTCTCCGTCGCTGGCGTCGCCTTGGTAGTTGTCCTTGGACCGGTCGGAGAAGCCATTGTCCTCGTCACTGCCTTCCTCTCCATCGTCGTTGTCAGGCGCAGTCTCCCAAGCAGGGCCTCCGTCGTCATCCAGGTGCTGCTGGTCATCGTCGCTCGAGGTTGCGTCGCGAAAGTCTGCCATGACGTTGAGCCCAGCAGAACACGCGAGCACGCAATGCCGAGCGAGTCAAGTGGGGAAAAACCAAGTTGTAAATAGTCCGGAGGCGTCTTCAGCACGAGCAGCGCTCATGCAATCAGGTGGAGATGCCAATGCTCCATTTCGGGAGCGCAAACGGTTGCCGTGCGCACAAATGTAGCCATCTCAACTTCAACTATAAATACAGCAGCACATGTTGGTGGAATGGCCAGGTCTTGTTGTATTTAAAAAAACCCGAGGCTTTTACTGTGTTACCTGCGCCGATGCTAAAGCTGGAAATTCCCAGTGTCCAAACCACCATCTACAAGCTGGTCCGCGACCTCCTTTGGTCCTGCTTAGATGAGTTTTTTGCTCTTGAAGAACTTCTTGAGGTACATGACCTGCCACGCGCCCATGCCGAGCAGCACGAGGATGGAGAAGAAGCTGAACCAGAGCACGCGCGAGTTGGTGGACTCGTTCGTGTTGCGCATCGCGGCCTCGCGCTCGCGCATGTAGAGCATCTCTCGGTGGATCTCGTCCACCGTGTCCTCCATCTTGCGGAGCTCCTTCTCCACGGGCATGAGGTGCTCCCGCTTGGCCACCTCCGTGTAGTCCTTGGCCTCCACGCCGTGCTTGAAGTCCAGCATGACGCGCACGGGCTTGTCGTTGCTGTTGACGAAGCACACGGCGTAGTTACCACCGGCGTCCGCCGTGAAGGAAAACTTGTGGATGTCGTCGGACGACGTGTCGATGTTGGCGTCCTGCTTGAGGAACTTGCGCAGTGGGTCCGTGATGGCCAGCGACACGTCCGACTGGCCGCGCACGCCGCCGATCACGTTGTAGTGTACCACCACGAGGCTGCCCTGAGCCACCTCGTCGCTCAGACACTTCTCGGCGCGGCGGCGGATGTCGAACTGCACGGCGTTCAAGGACGCGGCGCTCACGGCCAGTAGCAGCAGCGTCAGCAGCGAAGCTTTGGTCCCGATCATCTCTCCGAGTAGCTCCTCTAGCGGTGGTGTCCCCCCGTGAATTAGGATTGTGTAGCTTTGTTTTGCGATAGGACGACGGGAATATATATATGCTTGATGGTAGGTGGGATGATGTGGTGCACACGATAACGCCATTTGACACGATGGAGCCGCGAAGAGACTCGCGCGGAGGCCCCGACCGGGTGCGTCTGTGGCCATGAGGACGAGGTGGTGGTGTACGCTGATGTTGTGTGGTGTTGTAGGAGTGGTTCCAGAAGGAGAAGAAGCGCCTCGAAGATGAAATCCGCGAGGTTAGTGGAAGGACGAGATGGTCAATTGAATGCCGTTTTCCTCACGTGAACGTGTATTTGTGGTGTGTATTGGTTGCTGTAGGAGATGCAAGAGGGCGTGTCGAACGTGCACATTTTGAACCAGAACATGGAGCACCTCAACGATGTGGTGCGTCACGAAACGCAGCATTGACTTGTGTTGATGCTGGGTGGAGTCGCATGATATTAAACGTGCTGTTGTTGTTGCTAGGGTCAAGAGGTTGTGGCCATTTCGGCGGTTTGGGTGGAGTTTCTGCGTCAGATGACGGCGTCCAGCGAGAAAGCGCGATAGGCGGCTGCAGGCTGTAGTGACATGGGCGTATTTATTTGCTGTTTTGCCGACTTCAGCCAAGCCACTCATAAGAATATGCGCCAGTCGAACCTATTATCAGTGTGATTGGACGGGTGCTTGCTGTTGTTCTTGCTCTTGCTGCAGCTTCGCCTTTTCTCGCAGCGCGGCGAGAACGACCTTCTCAAACGCCAAGTGCTCTTTTAGTGAAATGGGTCCTCCAGGGAGCATCGGAACAGTGCGCCTTGGTGCTGGTGCAGTCGTGGTCTTGTCCTCGGCGGATGTGAATCCCTCAGTCTCTACGATGTGGCCTTGGATCGAGACTTCTCGCCAGCAATCCTTGTGCGCCTCAATGCGGACCGCATTCGCAGCTGCTGCAGCATCCGCGAAGGTCACTTTCGCAGACGACGTCTTCATCTTGATAGTCTCGATCTCGCCATACGACCGCAGTTCTCGACTGAGCGTATCGTCCGAGTGCGAGTGCTGGCGTTTATCCCATTTGAACGTAACAGTGCGTTGCGACTTGGGTCCTCCACTTGCATCTCCATATTTCCTCTGATCCGCTCGCCGCTTTGCATCTCGAGCAAGACGCTCTTGAAGCTCCTGCTGCCGTGCCAGCGCCTTCTCACGGAGCTTCGACAGTTCCGCTTTCTGCTGCTTGGCACTCATCTTCCGACCGCGCTCAACGCTCTGCTCCTTCTTCAACAGCTCTGCACATTGTCACAATAGCAAAGAAACAGCATACGTTTAGCCTCAAGACCAAGGAACAGTGCGTCTTTTCAGCCACGAACCGTCTCGCATCTGCCTGCGTTTGCCATCGAGCTCCGCCTCCCGCTCGCGCTGCTTCTTCTTGGCCAGCAGCTCGCGCGACAGCTTCTTGTCGTAGGCCTCTTTCTTCTTGGGGTCCAGCAGAATGTCGCGCGCATGGGTCAACTCGAGGAATTTTTGCACTGCAGCACCAGCAAATTTCAGTAAATAAAGTGACTTTACGACCGCCAAAGCAATGGCTTCGTACCGTCTCCGCCGCGGTCGGGGTGATGCACGATGGACTTCTTCTTGTAGGCGCGGGCCACTTGGCGCTCGTCGGCCGCGGGCTCCAGTCCCAGGATCTCATACAGATCTGCGCGGAACTCGTCGTCGCCGGCCATCTTCGCGTGCATATTGAGACTGAAGAGAACGAACTCTGATTCGACAAAAAAGGGTCCAAACGGCAAGTTGATTGGTTTAAAAGTCGCTACATGCTCTCGAAAAGGAGCCCAGCCGCCATGTCGACGTTGCCATTGCACGTTTGCAGCGCCTGGATAGCCTTTAGTGAAAGCAAGACAACACACGTCACACATTTTAGTAAAGTGGTGCTCAATGCCAAGGCGCAGTCAGGACTTACCCTCTCCTGAGGAAAACCCAGCCCCACCAGTTGAGCAATCTTCTCGTGGTCGCTTACTCCTACTGACGCTGGTGGAGCAGCCGACACTGGAGCTGCCGGGGCGGAAGTTGGGGTCGAGCCTGGAGTTGAAGCCGGAACGGGGACGCCGCCAATCGTGGCTGGTGGGGCCGCGGAATCCGCACGGTTCTCCGACGACGGGATCTCCTGCAATTCGAAGACGGAGGTTGAGTGAGTAGGTAGCATTTGACAACGCATGTCAACGCAAGAGTCGTACATGTTCCGGCAAGAAAGGAACCTCGTGGAAGCGATCGCCTTCCGTGAGACGAAGGACGTTTTTGCCCAGATCAATGCAGCACTGCAACAACAGGAAGTTAGTGTACTAAGTAGCTGCTGAAACCAAGATTGTCAGTCAAGACAATGATTTCGTACCTGATGCCGCTTGAGCATGTCCAGGCCAAACAGGAAGTCCACGCCCTGCTGATCCAAAATCGTAAAGCTGCAGTTGTAGAACTCGTCGCCAATTTTCAGTGGGGCCATGTGCACTTTGCCGATGATTGTTGCCGTGCCCACACCAACAGCCTGGGCCGATATTATGTGTTGTTAAGCCCTGAAGATACAGTAGGAGACGATAGGAATCTTTACCTGGCCAGCAAACCGCTTGTCCACTAGCCGCATGATACCACAACGCTCCGCACAACTCTGAGAACATACATACCGATATGTCAGTTTCGTCTTGTAGAAAATCCTCGATAGAACTTACCGACGACATGATGGTCGACTGCGCTCCGGAATCCACAAACGCCTTCACCTGCGTGCCGTTCACCTCGCAGGGTATGTAAAGCATCGTAACGCGAGCAAATGCCTCGGGCATCTCCTCAATAGCGATTTCCATGTTCTTCTGAACATTCGACAGACGAATACGCTCCGCAATTTTGGCCTGCGCATCGGCGTCGAACGGGTTCCGCTCCAAGGCCTCAATCTCCTGCTGCTCCTCGAATTTCCGCGACGCAGCTTCCATGTGCATCTGCATGAGTGCCATGCGCACTTCCTACAAAAACATCATGCGTCAGATTCCACCAAAGTCAGTCTCATGCTCTTTCTTGTCAAAGAATAGATATCTCCACGCACCGACACACTCTTGGACTTCAGCGCCGTTGCCAATTTTGCGTTACCTTGCTCTAGCTGTAGCACAGTAGACGGAGACAATTAGGCATTCTGTTTCACACACCGATAAAATACCCAGCTCCGCTCACCTCCGTGAGTAGTTGGGGATTCTTTTCCATGATATCAAGAAGAATTTCCGGGGATGCACCTCCCTATCCCAGAACACAGTTAGTTCTCTGAGTACCTCTCGAAAACCTCGCGAAATAGCGTCCCCCACCGGAATCTCGTGCAGCTTCATGCCCGGTCGAGCCGCGAACCCGGCTGCACTGGGCACAGCAGGCCTTGTAGCCGCCGACGCAGCCGACGGGTTGCTCATAACCACCAGCAGGTCGTCCTCCTTCACGCCCGCCTGCTCGAACTGCGGAATTCAGCAGATTGACACAAAAAGTATCCACCCAGTCCGTCAGCAATTAAACCAGTGCATTTGCCTCCATCCCACCCATTACCGTCTGGTCGAGACGCAGTGGGTTGCCGTCCAGCATCAGCACTTGAGACGCCGCAGGGATGCCAAACTGGAGCAAAAATGATATTTTGACAAGCGTTACAAGAGATCGAGAAGCTGCAGACAGCGCGGGGTTTACCTGCTGCTGCAACTGCAGCGCTACGGAGCTGAGCTGCTGCGTGGGCTCGGCACTGATCTGCGCCACCTGGCCGCCGTCTGCGGACGTCACCGTCACTTGCATAGCTGGCGATCGGAAGTTGTTCTCTTTGATACTGAGGGTGTTTTGTGTTGACGTAGAGATCGCTCTTAGGCAACATAAGCTGTTTCAAGTTGCGATTGCATTGCGCGTGCATTTTATGCATATCTTACGTTGCTGCAAGGAAAGCAGTCATGCAAGCCAAGTTGCTGACTGCGTTCGTGGGCGTTTGGCTACACACTTCTATTGAACCAGCTTTCGTGGTGATGTCGATAAAGTCGAGTGAAAAGTTCTGATTTCGATGGTGTCGCTAGTGACTGATGCCAAGCAATGTCCATCCATCCATTCGCCATCGAATGGATGAGGTGCCCGAGCTTTCTGGCCTGGAGCCTCCAAGTTCCAAACGTGGAGGAGGACAGCGAGGAGGCCAGCTCCAGTTCACGACCAGTCGCGGCGTATTTCCATTCCTCTTTCAGCAGACAGAGGACGAAGACGTCGCTTGCGACGATGACCACTACATTTCAGTGTACAACGCTAGAGACCTCCATGCAGATGCAGTCCTGCCACTTGTTCTGGTGCGTCTGCATCGCAGTGGACTTAAGCCGTCCTCATTGTCATTACTTACCCGTTCATGCCAGGCACAAATCCACACTCAGCATCGTCCTCAAGCGCGAGCTGACGGACTGTGCGCCCTGTCGCGAAGTGCCCGTGCTTCACGTCAAGCGACCTTCGCTGTTTGGCGGCGACTTGGAAATTGATCTCGGGGGAAGTGTCCACCCCGTGAGAATGCTCCCGGTTTCAGGCAAGGACGTGCGCAATTTGCGCTTCGGTCTCGTGTATGGGCCCAAACGCAAGCGCGTTCGCTTCCGGGCCCCCGACCTGGCGGCCTACGACAGCTGGGAAATGGTTCTGGAGCTGGCCGTCGAGAAGGCAGCGACAGAGCGCCCCACATTCCCTACGTGGCCGTACCCAGACACGTCGCCGAGCTTGTCAGCACTGGAAGAGGGCTACATTTCGGAGGAGTTTGGTTTCAGTGACGGCGAGACCACGAGCGACGAGAGCAAGCTGGGCGAATTCCGACATAATCCCGCACAAATGCAGAACCCAATGACTGGCAGCTTCGTGGACTTCATCGATCCTCCAACTCCGAAGAGCTCGAGTGGAGACGATGGCACCGAGTCGGAACTCGACCGGATCCCTTCGACCGAGAGCGAGTACGACTCGTCCGTCCTACCGGCCAGTCGCGAAGTTGAGGTATCACGACCCAAGGTATTATCTTCCAATGGCACCAATGAGATCGACAGTAAGGTGAGTGCGCAGCAACCAGCAGGCCTTTCGAACCAGGAGATCGTGTGGAAACCACGCATCGAGAACCCGTTCGCAACTCGCCTCCGCTTGCAGCTGATCTCGAGTCCTGGCCCCGAAACTACCAAATTCACCATCGGCGACTACTTTTTGTGGCTTCGAGGAGAACTCGCACTCCGAGAACACATCAAACGGAAGGAATGATCTCCAGGTCCGTCGTAGCGATCGTCCACGTTGAAGTAGTCGATTCGACTAGCGTTATACTGAAACCAAGTGATTTTTATTTTCCGCCAATCATAATCCATACCTGGTAACTGCCACCATCTGAGCTGCTCAGTCTCAATTTCTCACGGAGTCGCTGACGCCTTCCATGCGTCACCCGTAGCTGTCAATGCCCGGGCCCATGGATTTCTACGCCGTGGACGAGGACACTCCGCTGCTGCAAGACCTGGCGGCACCCGACGCGTCCCCGCGCAGCGACTCGGAGCTCAGTTCGTACCCGCCACACGTCAACAGCGGCGACTCTACGCGCCGCAGTCTGCAGACGACGGAGCTCGAGCTGAGCGTGGACAAGATCTCCTTCCTCTTCAGCCCCACGGCGCGACCCGGCTATGGCAGTCCCAGCAACTACAAGAGTTTCGCCGACGTACCGCTCAACGGAACGCTCCAGGACGACGACGAGCTCAACATGCTGGACCCGTACTTCGACGTGACTGCGTCGAGGCTTCGGGTGGCCTTTGAAGGTGCAGGACCCGAAGGAGACGGAGAACTGACCTACGAAGGGTTCCGGACTGCACTCGAGACGCTGGGCATTCGCTGCTCGGATGACTCGGTGTTCCTGAAGCTGGTGGAGAGCATCGACAGGCACAAGAACGGACGTATCACGTTGACACAGTTTGATGCCGCGGTGCATCGGCTGAAGCTGATGCATATGTTTGACGAGGGAACGGTGCAAGGGATGAAGACGGTGGGGTACCAGCAAGCAGCGCTGTCGGTGTCGGACTTTTCGAGCACAAGGCTGCAGAGCTTCGTGTTGAAACAGGAGAACTTGCACGAGTTCTTCACCGCACATCGACCCGAATGGGTGAATGTGCGGTGGATCAATCTGGACGGGAGAGATAGTGTGAACCTCAAGCGACTGGCTATCAAGTATCGCCTGCACCCGCTGGCTATTGAGGACACGATTGAAGGGCACGAGCGGCCAAAGTTCGACCGCTACGATGGACATTTGTTCCTTGTGTTTCCTGTGCTGAGAATGCAAGTGACCGATAAAGGCCTCCCGTTGCAGCGCAAGCGTAATCTACTGTTCTCAGATTCGAAGGGAACACCCTTGCCGACGTTCGTCAAGGAGAGGAGAGGATCCCTTCACCGCAGTATGAGTGTCGCCACAGACGACACCGAGGACGAGGACGAAGACCCACTGAAGCTCTGGATCGAACACGTATTTATCTTCGTTGTCGACAACGACACAGTGATCACAGTCAAGGATGGCGGTGACAGTGTTATCTGGACCGAGTTAAACCGCCGGCTGGCCGTGCCATACTCCAAGCTGCGGCACAATGACGCCAAGTTTCTTGTGTACTCGGTGCTAGATGTGATCGTGGACCAAGTGACGAACGTCGTGGATTCAATCACGGAATGCCTCATTGAGCTCGAGAGCCAGCTTGACGTGGAGCGCCACCGATTCGAGTTGCGCTCATTAAGGTTTTTGAAGAATGAGCTGTTCAGACTTCCACGTCTGCTCAAACCAGCTCGCGAGGTGCTCAAGAACATAATCGAGAGTAAGGATTTTGACGCTACCGTGACTGACTACGTCCGCGATGTTCACGATCACGTGGTTCAAGTGCTGGACGATATTGAACAGCAGCTGCAGATGTGCCGTCAGCTCACGGAAGAATACCGCGACGCCAAGGCCAACCAGATGAACTACGTCATCTATACCCTAACAGTAGTCACGACTGTCTTCCTCCCCGGTCAATTCCTCACTGGTGTGTATGGCATGAACTTCGACGACATGCCTGAACTTCATGAGCGGTATGGCTACGCGCTGTTCTGGGTCTTGGCGATCGCCATCGCCGCAGCACTACAGCTGTACTTCCGCTACAAGCAATGGATTTAAGTACCTTCGCTACATGTAGCACACGTAGCTGTGGGTAGTGTAAATGGCTGTAGAATGCTAAATCCTTCAATGAAAATCGATGCGGACATTCAAGAGACAATTGCTTCATCCTTGACATTGAACGTTGATTGTGGCGTCAGATATTCGCCACAGATTGCCACCGACTTGCAACGAGTTCACTGTCATATTATGGCAGTGGCGGTCTTTACGCTGCAAGCAAAGCCTGCAAGAAATCCTTCTTTTCTAAAGAATCTCGGAAGAGAGATCTGCAAAAGAAGATAAACACACTCAAAGGATAAGCAAGCCGCCCAGCAAACAACGATCCAAAAAATACATGCAGAACACACCTGACAAGTACAGCGATCTCCTTTGCAGAGAACATATCTAGGCTGCCAGTTTTGAACTTGTCTCGAACGGTCGTTAGCGGGTCCATCTGAAATGCACGCAATACAATGATCCTTAATATCTTTTGGCCACAGCAAAGGGATAGCTACTGAAAGCGTACCAGAAGCGTTATCAGCTTTGATAATCTTCTGATACTGGGAACATGCTTCCCTGCTTGAGCCGACGAAGCAAACAGTGACTCAACCTGGACAGTAAACAACGTTTCCAATGAGACTAAACTCACAATTCAGTCCGGAAAGACTTGGCGCCAAGATATTACCTCAATGAGCAGCGACAGCAAATGGTGAAGGTGAGCTCCAGTATTTTCCGAAATTTTCTGCACGAGGTGAAACAGAGCAGGGTACTGTTAGCTTGCCTCAAGAGAATAGTAATACTGGGGCACATACCGATTGGGTCAAAACACCATCCACGAAGTTCTTCACAAGCGGCTCGAGCACCCGCGACATGACTTTGTTGTACACTGCTAGAGGCAACCCTTCTTGCCACGATGAGCTCATCCCATTTAACTTGTAGAGCGCACTCTTTAGGAAACTTTCCACACGCTCCATGTCGTATTCCGAATCAAGAGCTCCAAGTGACTATCCAACATATATAAAATGAGAACAGGTTAGCTCATGTTCCGAAACTTTCACAAGTGACGATAGGAGTCGTACCGGCAGAGCCTTCATTCCAGTTCCAACCTCATCGATTTGTGCAGCGACATATGAAGTTAATGCCCGTTCACCGGCATCCCTAAATGAGGGGACCATATCGACCATTGTTGCAGTTTGATTCAGTGGTGCCGGAAGTCTACAGCAGTACAAGAGCTAGCATTAGTGGACGACACAGTGCTCATCGACAATATGCCTTGTACTCACCGGTGCTTGTACAGATGCCCGATAATAAGCATGTGATACGTGATGTAGAGGCAATCATTATGATAGAGCATGCAAACCCGCGGGTCGTTCGCAATGTCGTCTTCGTAGAGTGTGGGCACGATCGTGCGGAACAGAAAGAAGAGGTCGCGAGCTGTCTGGAATAGTAATTTTGCACTCGTCGCACCCGCAGTGCACGCCTCAAGCAGCGTCTGATGCACCAGATCCACTACTTCGTGAGCACAGGCAGTCACGCGATAGTCAGGTACCTGAAAGCAGCTACTTTCGACCTCATCAGTGCTCGAGCTGATGAGCGAAGCACCCAAACTTGCGCCACTCTTAGCTCCGCCTTTGCCTTTCTTGCCAGAATCGGCGGACGAATTGAGACTGCACTTCTCAGTGGCACCCTTGATTTTGACAGAATCGTGGTACCCTCGACGCATCAAGTCGCGCCCGCTGCTTAAGATGACCTGGCGGCGTTTCTTCGAATGCAATCTAAAGCCAACGCATACAAAATTGCGTTAATGATGTCAACACCTTGGGGGCTAATTCACAGCAACGTACTGATTGAGCTGGTTAACAAATCCTCGCAGTTGGCTGTTACTGCAGGCCGAGAACCCGATCGCCACCAACGTGTTTTCCAAGCTCGCAACCTAAGCGTTCAACCAACATGTACTCGTCTCTCGTTAGCTCCACCAGACAACAATATCATAACACTATCGGACGGAAACGTACGGTAGTCATGAGAGCATCGCGATATGTGTCGAGGGCGACAGCATCCTGTGGGATCTTGTCCTGTAGCAAATTCATGAGTTGAGCCTCAAGGTTGCCTGGGATCTTCCACATGAAATCTCCAAGCTGGTTCATCAGCTCGGCATTGCCTGCGAACAACTCCGCGTGGATAAACTGGAGCACGCTGACAACATTGACGCATTTGTCCTGTACATCGGCCACCTCGCTACCAGCAGACGACGTGTCACCATTCGCACTCTGCGGCACAATTTTTAACACAGCACCGCTGTCATCCCGTGTCTGCTTTATAACCGCTCGTGGCAACAGCAGCATTGGCTTGATGAGATTTTGCGAGATGGACTTGGCGATCTCCTTCAACTTCGGGGTGAGCATATCCAGCACTTCGCATGCTCTCCAAAAATCAGTACGCCGCTCTTCCGTCGACAAGCCCGCCGTATCGAACTCATTTTCCGAGAAACCCGGCGTCACCTTGAGAGCGCCGTCCTTCCACACCGCAGTGCAGGCGAAATACCTCGTCAGCTGACTCAACAAGTGATTTTTCTTGCTCATCAACTGCAGCTTGACCACGCGAACAATCTTCTTGTCGTCGCTATTTCCTTCCTCCGCCGCCGCCAGCTCCTGCACGAGCCTCTCCACTTCCGCGACGCCCTCCGCCGCCGCCACAAAGTGCTGATGGCCAATAGCTTCGTCCACGTCTCCCAGCAGCCTGTCCATCTCCGTGAGCTGCTCGATCAGAGCCAACATGGCCTTGGACTGCTGCACCTGCTTCTTGAGCCTCTCGCGCTGCGTGAAAGACAGCAGCAGCTGCGCTTCGGGCGCCATCTCGCCGCTGTCGTCCAGCTGCAGGCGGTCCACGGCGTCCAGCAGCGCCACGTTGAGGCGCCGCATCTTTTCCTGCAGGTCGGAGGCGT
>JAHWLE010000814.1:0-16897 GCA_024679135.1 Phytophthora foliorum
TGCGCCGTTCTCGGCCGCGGCCGTGCAGTCGCGCTCGGCGGAGGAGTGGATGGAGAACATCCGGCTCTCGGCCAAGAAGGACGTGCTGATCAAGCGCACCAAGCTGGCGTCCTTCCTCAAGACCGTGACGACGAGCGAGCAGCTGGAGGCGTCCAAGGAGATCATGAAGATCTACGAGCAGAAGCGCGTGGACCCGGACGCCAACGCCGCCGGCCTCTTCGTCAAGAAGGCGCTGGAGCTCAACGCGCCCGACGTGGCCTTCGACGTGCTGGAGGCCAACTACCGCATCGGCCTCTTCCTGGAGCCGGCCACGCTCAACAAGTTGCTGTCCAAGTTCCTCAAGGACGGAGAATTCGACAAGGTCTTTACGCTGCACGAGATCGGCCACAGCAAGTACAACGTCAAGTCCACGGAGCGCACTTACGACATCCTCATCCGGGCCTCGATCGAGCAGGCCGACTTCGACAAGGCCGTGGCCTTCCTCAAGACGGCTGCGTACGTGCTGGCTTTGGTTGGTCCAGGACTCTAAAGACTGCTGGCTCA
Source organism: Phytophthora foliorum (assembly GCA_024679135.1). Taxonomy (NCBI): domain Eukaryota; phylum Oomycota; class Peronosporomycetes; order Peronosporales; family Peronosporaceae; genus Phytophthora; species Phytophthora foliorum. The sequence goes on from JAHWLE010000814.1 coordinate 544, forward strand.
CTGGATGTTTGTGTTGTTGATACTACAGTGAATCGCAGAAGCTGCAGCGCGTGACGTGCAACAACCTCCTGTTCAAACTCAAGGACAACGAGATGCAAGACAAGGTACGCCGTCTAAGGCTGCTATTTGGTGATCTTGTTACTGACGCTGTTGCTTTCGTCGACAGATTGAGGAGGTGGCGGCGCTCATGAAGACGGCGGGCGTGGAGCCGAACGAGACCACCAAGAAGATCCTGCAGTAGGCCCGGTCTGCTGTCTTCTTCTAGCCGAGCAAGGAACTGCAAAAGCCTTTGCCCATACACAGGAAATAAAAAAGCAAAAGCACTGACATCACCGTCGCAACTCCTGCTTCAACAGCCTCAAACTCTACAGTATCAACATCACAGAGCATGGAGCACACACAACTCACCGTGTTTTTCTCGCACCACCAGCAAATCGTCTCATGCATTGCCATCGAATCGGCCACCCGTCTGGTGCTTGGTTGCCGATTGCACGTGACTGCTGCCAGCAACTGTCTGAGCAAGAGCCAAGGGATTCCTTCTACCAAGTTGGTTTATTTACTCGTTCGCGTGCTTAGCTCGGCTCATGGGATTCTACTACGCCTAATGGCGTCCATTCAGCGTTGCTCTTTCCCACTCGAAGGAGCGCCGCTTTGCTTACTTGGTCTGGTTCTTGACACCGAGGATACGCGCGCGGATCTCGTCCTGGTTGCCGAGGTAGAAGGCGCTGAGCGGGGCGATGGCGTCCTTGTGCGGGATGGGCTTGAGGTTCTCGTCCAGGTGGTAGACGAGCGGCGCGCCCGTGGGGATGTTGAGGCCCGTGATCTCGTCCTCCGAGATGTTGTCCAGGTGCTTGACGAGGGCGCGCAGGCTGTTGCCGTGGGCGGCGACGACCACGTTCTTGCCGGCCTGGATGCTGGGCACGATGGTGCTCTCCCACTTGGGCAGCACGCGGGCAGCCGTGAGCTCGAGGGACTCGGCCAGGGGCAGGTCCTCCTTGGGGACGTCCTTGTACTTGACGTCGTTGCCCGGGTAGTACTTGCTGGACGTGTCAAGGTCCGGCGGCGGGATGTTGTAGCTGCGGCGCCACTCCAGCACCTTCTCGGCGCCGTGCTTCTCCACAGTGGCCTGCTTGTCCAGGCCCGTGAGCGCGCCGTAGTGGCGCTCGTTGAGGCGCCAGGTCTTGTGCACGGGGATCCACATCTGGTCGCTCTGCTCCAGCACGTGCCACAGCGTGCGGATAGCGCGCTTGAGGTACGACGTGTAGGCCACGTCGAAGGCGTAGCCCTCCTGCTTGAGCAGCTGGCCGGCGGCCGCCGCCTCCTTGTTGCCCTTCGCCGAGAGCTGCACGTCGTACCAGCCCGTGAAGAGGTTCTGCTTGTTCCACTCGCTCTCGCCGTGGCGGATGAGCACCAGCGTGTGCGTGTGCTTGAGCGCTTTTTGCTGCTGGTGCAGGGAGCGGTTGGCCACGCGCGAGGACAGCACGAGCGAGCGGCGCAGAGCGAGGACCATCGTTACAGCAGTAAAGAGCTTTCGGGGCTTGGACGCGAATTCGTTTCTGCTTGGGGGCGAATCGATGGATCCGCGTTTCCTGCAACAAGCTCGAATTAGGCTAAAACGCTGTGGTTGGATTCTAATTCGGGCTTTACACTCCGTTTTAGTTGGCGGACACGACCCGCTTGCTCATGCAAGGATGGTGAGCTAGCTAGCGCAAATATTAGGCAAAGGAAGACGGCGATATCCAACGTGAATTCATTCAATTCGTCCACATGCCGCCTCGTCGCAGTCGCTGCGCGTCCGAGACGGCGGCCGGCTTTATAGCATGCACGAAGCAGCGCGGACAGGCGGAGTGCAGTCCTTTGTCAAGACGCGGAAGCTACTGAGTGATTAGATATCCTCCTGCGACTTCCGCACGATACGACGGCAGTGTTTCTTGAAGCCTTCCTTGTCGCTTCGCCACTCCACCTGATTATCCAGAGCAACCATCATCCGTCAGAAGAGCTCTCCTCATCCATCCACACGTCAACCTTTTGCTGCGTACCGCGGCGTCGATATTGGCGGGCGAATCGTCGTTCGGGTCCGACAGCATGGAGATAACCGACACTAGGATGGACTCGACGCCGAGAATGGGGCGCCACCGCTCGTCCGCCGTCTCCTGCTGGTTCAGATGGTCCTCTCCAGGCGGGTGCAGGATCGAGATGCACACCACACCGTTCGGGTACACTGCAATCACCACAGCGTCAATAAACCTCCCCACCAGCCAATCACACAGTCTCCATGCAGACCGAGGGCTAACGCACCGTTCGGGTGCCACATCTCCGACTTGAACGTCATCTTGGGCGGCATATTGGGGAAGTCAGCGGGAAACTCGAGCCCCGCCTTGAAGAAGCCGCCCTCGTACAGCGTGTCGGGCGGGCCCACCAGCAGGATTTCCCAGTTGAAGATGTTCTCGTCGTCGCCCAGACCCACCGAGACGCCCTCGGGCGGGTTGCGGCTCATTTCTAGTCATTCAAAAGATCCACCACGTGTCACTCGGTTAGCAAAGCTTTCCACGTGCTATTCGCCGCGTATCGGAGCGGGGGAACCAGCGATCCGAGCCTCCAGACACAGGGGAAGAACACCACGCACCTAGAAACTGCCTCCGCAGAAGCTCCTTCGCATAGTCGGTCGCGCCAGCCATGCTTCTTGGTCCGATGCTGCTCCGGTACCTTTTTCGGTTGTGATCGCGTGGCTCAACCGCTGCGGAGAATCCGTTACGCGCACTAATTGGTCGAAAACGGACCTATCAGTGCACAGTATAGGTTCAGTTGAGAGTTTATAACCGTTACGAGCTACAATCTAGCTTGGCGACATGATGGACACTATGGTGATGAAGAGCTTCACCGTCCCTTCTCGATCCGGATTTCCGACAGAGCGCTGATCGTGCTCGTCTGGACGAACGTTGAAGCGGCAGGGGCGATGATCGGGCCCTTGGCGGTCTGCGCGCGCTCGAACCGAGACGCCGAGTTGAAGGCGTACACGCCGAAGATCACGAGCCCCATGCCACACCAGTTGAGCGGCGTCACGTCCTCACCGTAGCGGTAGATGGACAGCACGATAATGAGCGCGCGCTTGACGCAGTTGGCCACGCTGTGTGTTACCGGCGACACCAGACTCATTAGCATGTACGCGAGCGCGCTTTGGATGTAGAAGCACGTGCCGTCCACGAGCAGCAGCAGGAAGACGAACGTCGACGAGCGATCCGTCTTATTGGCTTCGAGCACGGGGTCCGGCGGCGTGGCCATCCAGTTGTAGAAGATAAACATGAGCTGCATGGCTACCGCGATGATGCTAGTGTACAGTTGCAGTTGCGAGGTCCTTAAAACACGCAGAGAAGATACAGCTAGTCCTCAGACACAATACCTCAGCCAGATATCCACCTTGCAGTAAAACTTACGAGTAGGAGCGGTTGAGCAGCCTCTTGGTCAATACGTTCTGGATGCAATCGACGCAGTTGGACATGAGCGCTGCGACGAACCCAATGACGTGGAACGAGCTATCTGACAGACTGCAGAAGATCAGCCCCGTCACAATGGGGATAAGCGAGAAGTTCACTCTCCATCCTGTGCGCTGGCCCAACAGGAAGTAGGTCAACACGACCGTGAAGAATGGCGCGGACGACTTGATCGTTTCTGGAAGGAGAAATGGATCCGTCAAGAGCACAACAAGGCACAACGTCACGACAGCTGCTCTTCCTGAGCGAATGCAAAGCGCACGTACGCGTGAAGGAGACGGCAATGTATTTGAGCGCCGTGAGTCCCAGCAGCACTGTGAGGATGCGCACGCCGGCGAGCAGCACCATGTCCTTGAGTCCGTCGTCCAGCACCTTGCGCAAGCCGCGCTTGCACACCGTCCAGCCCACAAGATAAAGCTCAGAGCCCAGCCCGCCCACGACGGACATGCCGAGCTGCGCGAGCGACAGCAGGTTGGAGTCCACGCGCAGCTTGGCCACCACGTAGCGGTTGGTCCAGAGCGTCACGAGACTGATGACATACCAGCCTGCAGACGGGTGAGGAGGCAGCAATGGATTGAGTTGCGCAGAAAGAAGAGCACGCACCGGCGATGCAGACCGCGACTTTGCTCTCGGTGGTGCGCAGCGAGAAGGCGACCTGCTTGTCGTGGAACTCGCCCATTGCGAGTCGTGCTGAGGCGGTGCTGACGTCAGCGCGACCAGATGCAAAAGTGTTCCTGCAACAACGCGGCTGAACTTTGAGGACAGGCTCGATGGCGCGATCCGATTGGGCGATTTAAGTTGCCATGTCAATTGGTTGAAAGTCGTTTTAATTTGGCCAATCCAGACGTTTCGTCACTGCCTAAATGTAGCCATGTCCGCGTATTTCAATTCCGACACCCGCCGACTGAGTCATTGGCTGGACCGACCAACTGCATCAACACTTTCGGTGCCCTGGCAGTGTCTGACGAACCCATAGCTGGCAGCTGGCGCCATGGGGGCGAGAAGCTCCAAGCCGCCGCTGCGCAAGATTGAGCCGGAGGTTACCGCAGTTGAAGTGTTCCAAGACCCGACGCCCGAGGCTCCGCGAGAGAGCAGCAGTCACAAGCGGCAGAAAGGAGGCGCTCCAGCACAAGGCGGCGCGACGCACGTCGTACGGGCAATCGACCAAAGCGCAGACCAGCCTCAGCCCAACGGATCGCAGACAGCAAACAGCGACAAACCAGGAGACGGTCAGGCGAACGACGACAATCAAAAAGACAAGCAGAAGAAGAAGCGGAGACGCAGCAAAAAGGTGAAGAACAAATATTCGCCCCCGCCGAAACTGGTGCGATCCCAGACGCAGCTCAACGAGCTCAGGAATGTTAAACCGCTGCTTCAACAGAGCCCTCAAGCGAGGCAACAGCACTTCGAGCAGATCAAGGACGCCTATTCGCTGGACGAGGAAGCCAAGAAAGCGCCGTCACCAGATATGCGTTCCCGCTTCTTTAGCTTTGATAACTGGAGGAAAACACCACAGACACCGACCGATAAGAACGACGCACCGCCATTGGACCCTCCGCCCCCAATGACACGCTCTCAGGTATTCCTCCTCCCCCCTGTTGCGTTGAGGTCGCTCTGCAAGGCAGACTCTGTTTATACTCATTTGTATTATTTTGATACTGCAGACGGCAACTGTGCCGCGAGCGCCATTCACATCTAGCGGCCGAAGCTCCAGAGGCACGGAGGTGTTCTCAAATGATAGCGATCGAACTCTATCACTAGACGATGTCGAGTCGTTACCTCTTCCAGCAGTATCAAGAACATCAGCAATAACTAGCCCTATAACAGCCGCAACACCAATCTTTCTGGCAGCTTCCAACCAAATTGACTACGGCCGCCCGGACATCCAAACGACTCCCGTCATCCGCGTGAAAACCAGCGATCGACGGACCCCCGAGCGGTCAATGCGGTCTCGGGGATCCCAGCGATCAGACCTCCGGCTCGACGATGTGGACGAGGACCTCATGGAGCACATTCTAACGGACGATGATCATTGACGGACTTATAGAGCGCATAATGCCAAGTAACTTTGTATTTCGTGTGTTCCCCAAGTCGAAGTTGCGTTTCACTTCAACAATCCGTACCAAATTATAGTCTTTTGTGCCAAAACTCACAATCTCCTTTTAAGTACGAATACAGCATTCGGTATCATTCCCACAATCAGGGGGAGAACGTGAAGAAGCTCAGGGCCGGACGCCATGGCGCAGTGGAGACGCTTCGCCTTCTTCGACAAGGAGGTGCTCAAGGATGCGAGTGGTCCGTGGATGAAGGTATGTGTCTGCTCTATCTGCAGCGCCAATTGCAGCCCCCAACTCGCTCTCTAACGCTCCGAATTTCGCTTCGAACCTCAGGGCGTGGACATCACCAGCATGAGCGCCAATCGAGGCCTCATCTGCGTGGGAGACGCCGACGGGTTCGTCCACTTGGCCAACCGCTCGCTGGAGGCGCGCAAGTTCCAGGCGCACGAGCTGTTCGTGTCGCACGTCGTCATGGTGCGTCACTTGGCTCCGTAGTCTTCCTATTTGTCGAGCTCTAACAACGTTACGGTTATTATCGCTGCTATTTACTGCCAATAGATGAAACGCAGCAATGTGTTGGTCACTATTGGTGACGGTATCGATCCACGCCCCGAGGAGCTACGGGAACAGTCCAAGGCCATCGCAGAAGCCGGTCGAGGACCAAATGCTGAAGAGGTTAATTGCAATTCTTTTTAAATTGCTGACGTTGAAGAGGGGCTAAACGGTGTGATTGCTGCAGATGTACACGTCCAAGCCGACGGGCAAGACCACGGCGGTGGTGCGCTTCTGGCGCACGGACCAGCAGGATAGAGAGGGCAAGCCCAAGCTGCTGCAGCAGATCCCTGTTTTCGCCAAGAAGTACCCAGAGGAAGCAGTGACGGCGTTCGCAGTGAACGACGACTTGAGTCAGTTCGCGGTGGGACTGAAGAATGGCGCGGTGATTCTCTTCCGCAGCGACTTGAAGCGGCGTACGGACCGCCCACCTCATCTGCTGCAGCCTGCAGGCCAGTACCCCGTGACGGGGCTGGAGTTTACGAGTAAGCCTGTTACGGCGACAGTCTCGCATGTGTTTTTGTATGCGTCCACACGGCGTGGACTCACGTGCTACCACTGCTCGCACGACGACCCCGCGTTGGTGAAAAGTGCCGGCGGTGCTGCTGCACTTCCTCCACGCACGACGGTTCTGGACGAGCGTGGCGTGGATATGAACTGCTCGTGCGTGAACGAGGAAGGCGAGATAGCAGTGGGACAAACTGATGCTGTGTACTTTTACACGACTGAAGATCGTTCCGTGTGCTTCGGGTTTGAAGGTGAAAAGAAGTACTTGCGCTTTTTCAAGCATTATCTGTTGGTTGCGCACGTGGACCCGCGTGGACGGCATCAGGTGAACGTGTACGACTTGCAGAACAAGTTCATCGCGTTTAACTGGACCCTTACAAGTACCAATCCTAAGGGCCCTATGCGGAAGCCGCCGCTTGCGACGAATGCTCGTGCTCCTGGGGCACGCTTTGGGTTAGACGAAATGGAAGAGGTCCGTCATGTTGTGTGCGAGTTTGGTGCCATCTTCGTTGTGTCCTCTATGGGCCATGTGTACCGCTTGAGTGAAAAGGATACGACGTCCAAGCTGGAGATTTTGTTCCGGAAGAACCTGTATTCGATTGCCATTTCGCTGGCCTTCAGCTCCAACTATGATGTAAACAGTATCATTGATATCTTTCGCATGTACGGAGATCACCTATATCAGAAGGGAGATTACGACGGATCGCTGCGCCAGTACGTTCGAACTATTGGTCATGTCGAGCCATCGTACGTGATTCGCCGCTTCCTTGATGCACAGCGTATTCACAACCTCACGGCATATCTTGAGGCCCTCCATGAGAAGGCGTTTGCCAATGCTGAGCACACGACGCTGCTTCTCAACTGTTACACAAAACTCAAGGATGTGAAGAAACTGGACAAGTTCATTCAGTTGGATGAGGTCATTGACGCTAGGAAGACAAATGGCACGAAGAGCGGTAGCGATTCTGGTGATACGACACCCAGAAATGGTGGAGGTGCCGCGGCTGCTAACCTCAACTTCGATGTCGAGACGGCAATCAGCGTGTTGTGGGAAAACTACCCACAGCACGCTCTGACGCTTGCAAAGAAGCACGAGGAGCACAGTTGGTATTTGAAAATTCAGCTAGATCACATCAGCTACGTTGACTCGGAGGACTCGGTTGCGCTGTCGGAGAATGAAAAGGAACGAGTGGCCGATGCGCTTGAGTACATCGAACACCTGAGCTTTTCCGAGGCTGACTCAAATCTGCGAAAGTATGGTCGCACCCTGGTTACTCACATGCCGGGGCCTACAACGGAGCTGCTGAAGCGACTGTGTACAGGAAAGTTTGTTCCTGGTAACCCGTCGTTGAAATCGGATCCGGGTGACTTCTTGCACCTGTTTGTGTCACACCGTGCGCAGCTCAAGGAGTTCCTGCAGTATATTGTCGAGGTGGAGACTGTGAGCAATACGTCGATCGGCAACACTCTACTTGAAATGGTGCTCAGTGACGATGATGAGGGTGAAAATGGAGCCCGATCGATTGAGGAGAAGGAAGAAGCTGTGTTGCGCATTCTTGACAACCCACGTGTGAAGTACGACGAGGACCATGCGCTTATCCACTTGCAGATGCATGGCATGAAAAAGGGAAAGCGCTACCTGTACAACAAGCTCCATATGTACCACATGCTGGTGCAGTTCCACATCGAGGAGAACGACGACCAGAGCATTTTAGAGGAGGTGCGCAAGCACGGCGAAAAGGACCTGAACCTGTGGTCACTGGCGCTGAAATATTTTGCGGAGCGAGGGCCGTTGCCCAAGGGTGCTACGAGCGGTGAGGAGTGGAAGGAGCTCAAGCAGCTGCTTGCTCTCATCGATACGAACCCAGCTATCCCTCCACTACAGGTAGTGCAAGTGCTGAGTCAATCACGTGAACTGCCCGTGTCAGTGATTAAGCAGTACGTAGTGAACCAGTTGGCCAGCGACGAGAAGAAGATCGAGGAGGACGAGGAGAAGATTAAAGCGTTCAAGGGCGACACAAAGCAAATGAAGGAAGAGATTGCGCAGCTGAGCAGTCGTGCTGTGGTTTTCCAGGCAACAAAGTGCGACCTGTGCAACCACGACCTGGACCTTCCTGCGGTGCATTTCATGTGCCAGCACAGTTTTCATCTCAACTGCATTTCGGAGACGGACCGCGAGTGTATCACGTGCTCTATGGACCATCGCCACATCCTTGGACTCAAAACGCAGCTCGAGCAGAAGGCTGGTAACCACGAGCAGTTCTACAACCAGCTCGAGACTGCTGCGGACGGTTTCCACACCATCGCCGAATACTTTGGCAAGGGCATCTTCAAGAGCAACGAGGTCGTCCTGGATGAGGGCTCCTTTGAGACGCGCTTCAGTGCCGAATTTTAGTTGCGTCAATCCAGACCCCGTTTTGGCGTTTGTTATTCCACTCATCTACTTCATGTGAACATGCAAGTCTTGTGAGTTTCTTTGTGGGGGTGATGACGACTGTCACCTTGTCAGATACTCATTATGTCAGGTCGATTGTCTCGGAGGCTTCTCCCTGCCGCTTGCGCTTTCTGTCCCTCCCCGCTACCGCATCGCGACTGTTTGTTGGCCTGTCAGCACTTTTTTCTTCGTTTTGTTCATTCAGATCGATAATGACCGCTGCTCTACGACTCACCGACGGTGAATGAAGCTCAGCGGCACAGTCGTCATCGTCGAGAACAATGACATCCGTTGTGCTCGATCCTGACGCGGTCTGTAGGCTAGGTACATCGTCATTCGGAGTACGAGCACTGACAAAGCTGTCGTCTTCATCTTCGTCGCTGCTTTCGATCCCAAAAACCTCATGGAAAGCTCCTTCACGCAGCACATTTCTGCAGTGTTCGTTGTCCCTACGTCGCCTCTCCGCAGCCTCCACCACCTTTCGTCGATGTGCCTGCGGGTCAAGAACCTCTTTCGTTGCACGTCCCGACGTTGTCGACCCAAGCCGTCGACTTGTCTCGCCTCCAAGCAACGACTTGTACTGCACGCATTAAAACTGCATTAGCCACCAGCCCCTTACTCCACCAACTCCCCCTGCTCACCTGCTCTCTTCGCTTCGCCGCGAGCACCGCCGCGACTCGGATAGGGACTCGAGCACTGTTCCCACCCAGTCTTTGACCCGCTCCAGCGTCTGCAAACTTGACTGCCTCTTGCCCTATGAGTCCACGCACCATGAGCGACTCCATCTCTTGCTTGAGTGCGTCCAGGTACTGGTAGAAGGCCTGGTTGTGTGGCCCGTGCACCATGTGCGTGAGTTCGTGCAGCAGCGTCTCCAGAAGAGCCTCGTAGGGGTAAAACGACTCGGGTTTTCTCTTGGGTCTCACTGCACAGCAGCAGAGCACAGTCAATAGCCAGCGAGAGCAACAGCGACAGCGTCAGAGGCCGGGAACGCACGACGGACGTAGATTTTGGCCCCTCGGTTCACGTTCATCCCCAGCAGCGCGCCATCGGTCGGGAAAAACTCGAGCAGCCGCCGCACGCGGAACCGTCTCTGTGCCAGGATCGGCAGGACGGCGGCAGCTAAGCGCTCCAGGAGCTGCTGGGCTTGATCGCGCTGCGGCCAGCGCACCAGCGCCTTGACCTCGGCGAACGCGAAGGACGTCGCCATGGCTCATTGGTCGAAAAGCGAGCGATTGCAAAAACCGTTATTTAAGGCAAGTTGAAGTTGACCAACACTATGGTCCCGCAACACGGTGAAGCGCGAGCTTATGATATCGGATGGCGCTGGCTGCTGCTGCGGTCGTCTTTGACAGTCTTAATTAAAGACAGTGGTGGCGCACAAACCACCGTCCAGCGCGCAGGAAAATGCTCCGTCCTTTGGTGTTGGTTTGATGCCTGCATTATTGGAGACGACAGCTTGAATATTGAATTCATAGCGAGCAATGAGCAACACCCGAGAATCTACTGCTCGAGCTACAGCGCTGCACCGACCGGGTGCGGTTCGAGTCTATGCAGTTCGTGATCCATGGGAAATCGCAGCTCTGCACACAAGTTCAATATAATGTAGTAGTGCCTACAGCACGAAAACCACCCGAGTAATATGCAGAACCGGAAATGGCAACAAGTGGAAGTGCTCGATCGCCAGCAAAGCCGACTCTCGGGCTAATCCTCAGCCACGCATTATTATAATACACCTGGTTGAACTCAAAACCTCGGTTCGCCATACAGCGCCAGGATGGTTGGGTTTTGATCTTATAGTAGCACGACGCCACAACAGCAGCCCGCACATGCAATTGCAGGCAGGCCACGACAGCCTTGCCTTATCTACCCTGTCGAAGTTCGACTCGAATGTGGGAACGTCTTCGACGACGGGAAACTTTGACTGTGTCAAATCGACACGAATTATGTGACGGTCCAACACAGATGTCGCCCAGCGGTTCGACGCTACGGTTCTACCAGAGACTAGTACAACAACGTGCTCCGACTCCGAGCAGCAGCAGTGACCACGCACGCCGACGCCTGTTGCAGCAGACGCTCACTCTTGAAGTAAATGGCCGTTTTGGCTTGAAAACGCGGAGTGTTGCCGCTCCCACCGATGTCTTTGCTGCGAGGCAGCATAGATAGCGTCTGGATTCTGGAACGCCCTCTCCACGCCTTGGTTGGTTCCTGCAGAAAGTTTCTGCCAGAAACTACCCCGTGCTGTCGTCCTGCTCAAGGCATTCACTGTCGCAGGCTAGACCGGACCATTCAGGCCGTGCGCATTGCGTTGCAGGCGAAGCCATCTATAGCCGTGCTTGAACGTCAAACGCGATCCTCAAGCGCCGCAGGGCGCGCGTCACAGGTTTCCGCTCGATTCTGGCCAATCGGAGGCCGTCGATTGATTCAGGCCGGACCAGTGACGCGTCTGTGTGTACCGCGAACACTTCCATGTCGCCAATCAGCCAATCAGCGCACAGTCACTCATCGCACTTAATACAGCTTCAACAATCGGCTTCGCACGGGTATGCGTTCTTACAATTCCAGTCACACATGCCGGCGTTGCCAGCAAGCATAGCCGCGCGCGTCGTTTCGTGTTTCGCAGGTTTGCACTTTCGGCGGTATTCGCGCGAAACGACACGTTGGGCATGCAATGCACGGGGCAAGTTGGTCTTGCATCAGGCTCAGTTCACAATTTGCGTCGTAAGCAGTACGTCCCGTCATTTGAAGTCGAGAAGAAGCCCCTTCCTCCCCACCGCCAAACAGCAGCCATGTTCGACCAGCTCAAGCACGTGATCTCCCGCCCCATGACCGGCAAGGCGCCTGCAGAGAAGCTCTTCGGAGGCCTGTCGCCGCAGTCCAAGGAGGACCCGTCCACGGCCTTCGAGCGCTCCGGCTGGGTGTACATCTAAGCTCCCTACTCTGCTGAGCGCCCCAAGTAAAACGAATTGGACTCGAGCAGGCGTTCGTAACGAGCGGAGAGCAGTTGTGGACAACAAGCTCGAGGCTCGCAGCAGCGAAGGAGCAGCATCCGCTCATGGTACAATATTTATGTGTCGACAAAACGAAAGCATGAGCACAAGTGTACTTTTAACAGAAATGGGAACTCGTCAAAGGCTCCTTCATAGCATCAATGCACGTACTTGATATCCATTTTTTGCGTCCGCTTTGCTTTGGCCTGTGTTGCATTGACATTGTTGTGTTGTTAACCTCTTCCTTGGTTTCCGACCAACTCCACGATTCGCGTGATTTTGCACTTACCACTAAAAGTGAACGACCGCCCCTTGAAATCCTGCATTAAAATGGTTCGGGTGAAGGTCCGTGTGTTCACGTTTCCGTCAGACCCGAGGAAGCAGAACTCGTATATCGTTGGCACTATCGAGGTGCGGTCGGCTTCGCTGTTGCGGTAGTGCATTGATTTGATGTTGGAACATCTTCGTGACAGGGCGGGCTGCTGCCTGTAGTGGGCACGCTCAATCTCGACGATAAGGAGGTCGCCACAGTCACGTTCGCACAACTACGGCCGCGCATCGAGCTGCTGCAGAGCAAGGACGTGATCCGGCGAAGCGTCATGTTCCAGGAGGTGCTGGCGCTCATCGCAACGTCTTCGAACCCTCACGGCTGGCCACCCAACGCCATGCAGACCTACTGGTTCGGCCACTACATCGACGAGAACGACAGCGTTCCACGCGTGATTGCGGTGCGTTGCGCACGTGCAGATGATAGTATCCTTCTCACACTTGGTGTTGCTCTACTGAAGGCGGCCGACGAGGACTGCTCCATCAGCCAGTTCCTGAACATGACAACGTCCAAGCAAACGGGCGACCTCATCCTCATTCCGCAGACGCAGCTCGGCCCCGTGTGCGAGCAGTGCTGCGACGGTTGTGCGCTCTGCCCGCCCATCGAGACCAGCAACAACCAGTAAAGTCCACAACCGCTCAATGGTTTCAATAAAGCTGCTTAGCTGCTCCTGCGTCTCACTCCTGTTTGCCTTCGCCCACAACCTTCGCACTCACGCCGCCATGCACAGGCGGCTGAATGGCGTCGCGCCCCACCTCGACGCTCCAGTTGGGCAGCGAAGGGTGCAGACTCGCGTACATGGACAGCTCCTTGATGCCGGCGCGCACGGACGCCAGCTCCTCGCGGATCTTCTGCGCGTCGGTCAGGTCCTTGTTGGCGTGGAACTCCGTCTTGATGTCGCGGATGATCGACGCGCGCTTGATGCTTGGGTAGCGCTGCGCCAGCTTGAGGATCCGCCGATACATGCGCACCACCTCCTTGGCCTCCGCCATCTTTTGTCGAAATGAGAAATAGATCGATACCATTGGTCGAAATCAAACTCTTGCGCGACTCCCATTGGTCGAAATCGCGTGGATCGAATCTCGCACGTCACTTCATTATCGGCACCGAGCGCCGCCGACATCTCGCTTGCTGGTCAACCCACGCGGTGTCCAGCCCCCCTCTCCGTCCCTCACACCCCTCGTCGTCTTCCCCGTCGTGTCCTGCACCTGTATCTATTGTACCTATCTCCATATCTATTTAACTCGCCGCCCGCCATCATGAGGTGCGTTTCTGTGGGATCTGCAGGCGACCGCCGAGCGAGTTGAACGCTGAGACTTGGGTATGTAGCAGGAATAACAGCAGCCGCAACAGCAGCAATGGCGGCTCTGCGCGTCGTGGTCCTCGTCGGGAGCAGGTGCGGCTTGTGCCAGTGACTACACTGGGATCTGTTGACGCTGAAAGCTTCTCTCTCCCTTTTGCAGAAGAAGAACATGGACTACGAAGAGCGCGTCACCCGCAACGGCGTGTCGGCCAACCACCTGCTCAACTTTACACTGCCGGAGCGTGAGAGGCACGTGTACCACCACCAGAAGAAGAAAAAGAGCTCGGCACCGCGTACTCAGAGCGAGTATCTCCATGCCAAGTACGTTTGCAGTCTATCTACAGATTGGAGGTGTGTATTCGCCTGATGGTTGATTTGTTTTGTACACGTAGCTACCGCTTCGTGATTGCACCGCTGGATCCGGATGCCGTTGTGCCGACGTGGGATCTTGAAGCGCTCACCGAATGTAAGGAATGATTTGCGTGTAAATTACGAATTGGAATTGTTGTCTAATACGTCGGTGGTATTTGACTTTGGATGACCGTTTGCAGGGTCCTCAGTCGAACAGGTGCTGCTGTGGTATGACGTCGAAAGCCCGCAGACCTGTCCGATCTGCATGGACACTTTTCGCGCGCCGAAAATCACCAAGTGCGGCCATATTTTCTGGTACGTACGCAAACAATTGCCAGATTGGTATTAAGTTATTCTAAACGCCTACCAACTTGATTTGCAGCTGGCCGTGTATTTTGCGATACCTGTCGATGACGGACAAGTACTGGCGTCGCTGTCCGATGTGCTTCGAATCTGTCCAAAAGGGACATCTGCGTAGTGTACAGCTTCATCAGCTGCAAATTCCGCCGCATGTGGACTCCGAAGCAACTTTTCAGTTTCTGGAACGCCCGAAGTCGAGCATGTTTCCACAGCTTCGAGTTCTCCCATCTGCAGACGTGAAAGGAGAAGCCGAGTCGACCTCACACTCTGCACTACCGTCCCCTGAGGCTTCTGCGTTCGCCGAACGTAAGCGCTCTCGAAAGCTGCCAAGTGTGAATGACGTTGATGCAACGTATTCGCGCATCTTGGAGGCAACACCCGAGTATTTACGAGAGCTTTTGTACTCGGAGATGCGCGATTTGCAATCGATGGATGCCGAGTTCCGAAGCAGCGGTGACGTAGACAACCTCCCGTTCGTGGAAGAGGCCATGCGGAACACTTCAGGGCGGCTTGCCAAGAGTGACGACTTTAGTCATGGCACCTATGGTTCGAACCACACTAACAATGTGAACAGCAACGCCGCTGCCGCAAAGGAGAAACCACGTGGAAACGGATGTGGTGAGGCGTACTCGTTTTACCAGATCGCGGATGGGACGTACGTGGTTCTCCATCCGTTGAACATGAAATGCCTGCTAAGTGAGTATTCAGATGAGCACCAGCACGAGCTAGAAGGCGGACACGGAGAGGACGCTCACCAAAAAGAGCTGGAAGCAGCATGGACTCAAGAGGCAAATTCTTCGGCCAGCTCGGAGCCGTTGCCTACTGATCGCTATCACTTGCTGCCCGAACGAATTCACGGACGTGTGCTGGATGTCGAGCACGTGGTCATGGATGAAGAAGCGCAGAAGCGTTACCGCTTCTTGAGCCACTTGCCGCGCTTCTGCGATTTCTACATTTGCGAGCTCGACCTGTCGTCCCAGTTGTCTCCTTCGACGCTTAACTTGTTCCGAACCGAGCTCAAGAAGCGTGCCAAGCAGCGGAAGCAGAAGCAAAGGCAGCAGAATGCAACGACTCCGTCGTCTCCGATCTTCAAGACCAACGCGGCAGCGTTTTCGCTGGAGCAGGAAGGAATGACGTGGCCGTCACCCTATGAGCAAGCGATTGCCGAGTCGCTGGAGGAGTTTCATCTGTCGAATTCCGAGTTGGAAAGCGCTGCGGTCTCCCCAGACGCCGAGAGCTCGGGGTACTTCCCAGCTCTTGGAGGCGAGCCCAGGCCTCACGTCGCCGACCCCATTGCGTTTGGCTCGCCGGCTGCGTGGGGAAATCCGTCGACCAGTCCCCCCGCAGTGGCCTGGGGCTCCGGCAAGGGCGGCAAGAAGAAAGGAACGGGCAAGAAGGGCGTCTCCGTCTTTTCGACCACGCAGCGGCGCTCGTACCGCTAGCTAGCTGCACGCAGCTTCGATTTGCTTGCGGCCGTAAATCCATGACAGGCATTGTTCAATTCTTTCTATATTTTCGATTCCTGATACAATCGCGATTGCAAGACCTGCTCACAAAGCACGTTGAAGCTCCCGCTAAATCGTCTTTCCGTGTTGGCCCAGCCTTGACGTCTTTCATTCTTCAATCTGCTTCGTCGAGCACAAGTCCCAGCACCCGAGCCCCAATTCCGATGACCAACATCGCCATCATCTACTACTCGACGTACGGCCACATCGCCACGATGGCCGAGTCCGTCAAGGCCGGCGTCGAGTCCGTGGACGGCGTCACAGCCGAGATCTACCAAGTGGAGGAGACGCTGTCCGAGGAGATCTTGGGCAAGATGCACGCGCCGCCCAAGAAGGACCACCCGGTGGCCACGCCCGACATCCTCAAGAACGCGGACGGCGTGCTGCTGGGCATCCCCACGCGCTTCGGCAGCATGCCGGCGCAGGTGAAGGCGCTCTTCGACGCTTGTGGCGGTCTCTGGGCTGCTGGTGCGCTGGTG
>JAHWLE010000815.1:0-16890 GCA_024679135.1 Phytophthora foliorum
AACCATGGGCAAGGAAAAGGTTCACATCTCGCTGGTCGTGATCGGCCACGTCGACGCCGGCAAGTCGACCACGACGGGTCACCTGATCTACAAGTGCGGCGGCATTGACAAGCGTACGATCGAGAAGTTCGAGAAGGAGGCGGCCGAGCTCGGCAAGACCTCGTTCAAGTACGCCTGGGTGCTGGACAACCTCAAGGCCGAGCGCGAGCGTGGTATCACGATCGACATTGCCCTGTGGAAGTTCGAGTCCCCCAAGTACTTCTTCACGGTCATTGACGCCCCCGGCCACCGTGACTTCATCAAGAACATGATCACGGGCACGTCGCAGGCTGACTGCGCCATTCTGGTGGTCGCCTCGGGTGTGGGCGAGTTCGAGGCTGGTATCTCCAAGGAGGGCCAGACGCGCGAGCACGCCCTGCTCGCCTTCACGCTCGGCGTGAAGCAGATGATCGTGGCCATCAACAAGATGGACGACTCGTCCGTCATGTACGGCCAGGGCCGTTACGAGGAGATCAAGAACGAGGTCACCACGTACCTGAAGAAGGTGGGCTACAAACCCGCCAAGATCCCGTTCGTGCCCATTTCGGGCTGGGAGGGTGACAACATGATCGAAAAGTCGGGCAACATGCCGTGGTACAAGGGACCGTACCTCCTTGAGGCTCTCGACAACCTGAACGCCCCCAAGCGTCCGTCGGACAAGCCCCTGCGTCTGCCTCTCCAGGATGTGTACAAGATCGGCGGTATCGGCACGGTACCGGTCGGCCGTGTGGAGACCGGTGTCATTAAGCCTGGCATGGTCGCCACGTTCGGCCCCGTGGGTCTGTCGACGGAAGTCAAGTCCGTGGAGATGCACCACGAGTCTCTGCCGGAGGCTGTCCCTGGTGACAACGTTGGCTTCAACGTCAAGAACGTGTCGGTGAAGGAGCTGCGTCGTGGCTTCGTCGCTTCGGACTCGAAGAACGACCCGGCCAAGGGCACGCAGGACTTCACCGCCCAGGTGATTGTGCTGAACCACCCTGGTCAGATCGGCAACGGCTACTCGCCGGTGCTTGACTGCCACACGGCCCACGTTGCCTGCAAGTTCAAAGAGATCACGGAGAAGATGGACCGTCGTTCGGGCAAGGTGCTCGAGACGGCCCCCAAGTTCGTCAAGACGGGCGATGCCTGCATGGTCATCCTCGAGCCGTCGAAGCCCATGACCGTCGAGTCGTTCTCGGAGTACCCGCCTCTGGGCCGTTTCGCCGTGCGTGACATGCGCCAGACGGTTGCCGTCGGTGTCATCAAGTCGGTGAACAAGAAGGACCCCACCACCAAGGGTGCCGCCAAGAAGAAATAAGAGTCATCAAGTCGGTGAACAAGAAGGACCCCACCACCAAGGGTGCCGCCAAGAAGAAATAAGCTAGCGACAAGTCGCCTCGGTGATTATGTCGACGACTCGCGCGCGGGTCGGCGCTGATTTTTTCTCCCATTCATTCTTCTCTCCGTGGGCTGCTGGTGGTTCGTGCACATGTATTGAGCAGCGGCAGCTTGTAGCAGTTTGAATAACCACAGAAAAATAGAAAGGCTTCCTTGCTCTTTTTCGAAACGCTAGTTCTGCAAAAACTGTTTTGCTTGAAAAGGTTCTTCTTGTGGTTGAATTCTTGTGCATTTACGCTACTCGAGGAAGTCGTTCAGAAGAAAACGAGCCTTGTACGTCTCTCACAACAATTGATCCGATCTTGACAAACCAGTGGGAACCTCACTGCGCCATCACTTTGTCGATCGTCTGCAGCGTGTGGTTCCACACTTTGTGTTTGAGCTTGTCCGAGTGGTATTTGGTCTTGGGCAAGGCCTCACCACGTTCCCCCAGCAGCTTCCACCCCGTGGCAAACGCGGGCTTCGTCAGGGAGGCGACCAGATACTCCGCACACCTTTCAGGGGAGTGCGCCGCGACTGCTGCAAAAGCTTTGGACGGCAGTCTCACGTACCACGGGAACCGGTTGAAGAGCCCCGTGTTCACGAAACCCGGGTAGATGTGCATGAAGGACGCGTTCGGCGCGTGCTCCGACAAAGCCTGTGCCATCAAGTCCCTACACGCAAACAGCACTTAGCCAGCACGTCCCTCTCAATTCCCCGAGTCCCCCCACGTACGAGTAGAGCGTTGTAGCATCCGCACAGTGCTTGATCGAGTAGGTCTTCTTCAGATCCAGATCATCAAGATGGGGAGCTCCGCCACGCCCCGCGCCTAGTACATTGAGCACCCGTACGCCTGGTCTGTTGAGACCTTCCAGCAAGTCGTGCACCAGCATGAACCTGCACAGAATATCAGTCTCAAATCTACTTTACCCGGTCTCTTCTTCAGCCACCTCACCGTCCGTAGAAGTGCGTGCTCATCTTGACGTCCAGCCCCTCCTTGGTCTCGGTGCGGCCATTGAGCGACAAAATGCCGGCCGTGATGACGATCCAGTCGAACGTGGTGTCTTGGTGTCGACGCGTGAACTGGCGCACCTCGTGCAATAGAGACACGTCGAGACGCTCGTAGACCACCTCGAGGCGCGGGTTCTCGGCCTGGATGGACGCCACCAGGTCCGGAGGACATCTGCGCGAGCATAACGTCAACTTGTCCACCATGGGCGCCACCTTGTGCGCCACTGCGAATCCGATGCCGGTTGAGGCGCCGACTATCAGCGCGTGCTTGGGCATGGAGAAAACTCGTTGTGACAGGCGATCGCTTGCAAGCAAATCTCTGCGAAATGTGGTGCCATGGACACAAAGACGGACTGGAGCTGGACTTGTCATTGAGGAGCGGCTAGTTGAAGCGTTCGTCTACGGCTCGTACGTCTCGCAGTGTTGCAGAGTTCCGAGCATTCCCGTCTGAATCCCCCAATAGTGCAGACGGCGGCGTAGTAGACTGCCAATGAACAATTCGGGCAATGGCGTGGCGCCTAGACCGATGAGGCATTCCGAGTAGATGGCCTCGTCGTCTCCGACTTTGCTGAGTTCTGTTCGTGGCAAGCGTGGCGTCATGTGCGTCGGGTGCGAGTTGAACATGTTGTTCCATCGCGTATTGGGGACTTGGTCAATGCCCTCCGGATACGCGTCCAGCAGCGCCTTGCCGTTCACGTACAGCATTTCAGGGTCTTCATCGTCGACGGGCATGTACTGCAGGATACTGCCACAGAGTGTGTCCGGGTGCTTCTCCATGTCTCGGTTGGGAGTCGACGACACGCCACTGACACCCCAAGGGGAGAACGAGTACGGCACGTGGGCCATCTCGAACACTAGCCAGAAGGTCTCCTTATCACCGAAGGAATACCTGAACCGGAAGCGCTCTTCGGTGATAAACCAGAGCATGATGTCCATGACAGTTTGCCCGGCGCGCTCCTTGTCCACGAGCACCAGTGACGAATCCATCTCGTGACACGTCTTGCCAGCGTACGCAAATGAGCCCAGTACGTGCTTTGAAGGAGACTTGCCTTCCGAGACATTGAACCGGCCGTAGTCGAACGTGGCCAACAGCTTCTTCAGGTAATGCTCGTCTCCGTCCTTGCCATTCAAATGCTCGTAGCAGTCGGAAAACACTCGATCGTAGAAGAACGTCGTGCCCGTCGTCTTGTACGGCTTCAAGTCGCGCAAAGCAGCAGGGTTCTGGATGCTGATATCGTCCACATCCATTAGCAAGACGTGGCGGACGTCGGTATGGTACACGGCCAGCGGCTTGATCCACCAGTTACGGAACGTGTCCGCCATCTCCTGATCCATCACCCCAGTCTCCACGAGGTCTCCACACACGTCCACAAGCTCCAGCCGGTTGTCCACACTAAACAGCAGCGTCTTGGACTCCTCCGACAGCTCTGAACCACAGTGATACACTTGGATGAGCTCCTCGTTCCCCAAGCACCGCAGCTCTCGAATCAGCGACACTCCCATCGCGACCACGCCGTTGTGCATGCACGTGAGCACCCCTCGGTCCCTCTCCACTGTCTCGTTGAAATTCTCTCCTCGCTGGTAGAATGGCGACTTGGGATGTCCATTGATAAAAGGCTGGCGATGTCGTAAGAAGCTTCGCATGGGGCTTCTCGGACCTTCCCCGATTTCGTATCCTCCATCCGTTGTGACCATCACGAGCAGTCCATAGACCACGAGCAACGGCGCTAACAGCAGCAGCCACTTGCGCTTTCCAGCCACCACCAGCGAGAGTTTGACATTCTTCATACCTTTAACCATAGCAACAGAGGAGCGACCCTTGCGATGCTAATTCCAGATAGATATCGTATTTCTGAGCATTTCAAGTTGAAGTCCTAGGTACATTCATTCTCGCATTCATTCTCGCACCACTTCAACTTGAGCTAGAGGACGCGACTGCTCGCTGAGCTATTGGAGCGGATGGCTTCGGTCCCAGGTCCACCGCCATCGACGCGAGAGCATGGACATTCAGGGGTTGCGTCTGTGCGATTGCGTCGCACTTCTGCCAAGACGCGAGAGGCTACGAAGCCTGGTGGGGGATCAACCACTGGGCTCCTTTCTGCCTCGAATCAAGAGGCTGGCAATGCCAACCGCAGAACGAGTCGAGGACATCGTCAGGATTCTCGACGCGACGAGCTGTTCACCTTCAAACACCCTCGACGAGAACAGCTCGAGTCGAGCCAAACCATTGCGGCGCTGCAGGAAAACTTGTCGGCACTGACGACTTTTAACCAGAAAGAGAAAGCGCTGTCGGCTTCATTGAGAGAAGAGGTGGCTAGACTCACGGAGGAGCTGGTTAAGCTCAATGGTAAGGATCTTCATCAAGCTGTGGTGCTGTGGAGTGTGACTCATATTTCTTGATCGACGCAGAGACACGAGAGGCGGAACAAGTGGAGCAAGAGAAGAATGCCGCCCTTCAGAAACAGAGGACAGTGCGCGATGGAGAGGAAAGGTTCTTGCCCGCTATCCATGGCGGTTCGGCACTGGTGGCCTCAACCGCAGCGTTGCAGCAGCATACACAGATGGAAGTGACATATCAAAGAAAGGTGCGCGTACGAGTGGCTGAAGAAATTCACACGCAGACAATAACAAGCGAGGCGATTGCTGCGTGACTCTAGGTGCTGTCACTCGAGAATCGCTGTTTGCACATGATGGAAAACAACAAGAAGCTCCTGGCTAAGATTCAGCAACTTGAAAAGGGCAAAACAGAGGTAGACGATCAACTGGAAGCTTTGCGGCAGGATAATGCGCGTCTTTCATCGACAGCAGAGAATCTCAACAGCACAATCTCCTCGCAGTCAGCAGTGGTCATTGGACTGCGATCGACTGTCCAGAGACTAAATGTACGACAACTCGGCAATACTTTTGATTGTTGGTTGACTCTAAACTAATAGCTGGTGTGGCATTATTGTGTGCTGTGCATATGAGCAGCGTGACGAAAAACTTGTCGAGAACCTTCGGAATAGCCTGGAGCGATGTCAACGTGAGTTGGAAGCTGTGAAAAAGCGAGAAAAACTACTTCAAGAAGAGCACGCAAAGTTAAAGGCCGTTGCAAGCCAAGAGAAGGAGGCAATGATGAGTAAAATTTTGGGCTTCCAGCAGCATCTTCAGCGCAGCGACACAGCAGGCGGGAACGTGGAGGCTTTGGAGATGAAGGTGAAGAAACTTCTTCAAGGAAAAGGAGCATTGGAAGTCGAGCTTGAAGCGTCGAATTCTCGCTGCAGCGGCTTGCAAACGCAAGTTACCCAGCTGGAAAAATTATCTGAAGAGTTTGTGCAGGTATCGATGGATGCCTCGAGTTGCCGTCAATACAGTCGCGCATTATGCTGATCGAATCACTTTTGTTGTTGCAGGTAACGCGAGCGATGGAGATGGAGAAAGCAGAAGTCGAAGCAGAGTTGAATATCTCAAGGCAAGAGCTTGAGGCTTGCACACAGAAACACAAGGATGCAGAAGCCCGAGCACAGGAAGCAGAAGCACGCAATGCGGACCTGGACCAACTCACCGATTCGCTTCAAACCAGGGACGAAGAGGTCGCAGCATTAATGCAAAAAGTCATGCGCTTGGAAGACGATCTTGAAGAACGAAACCAGCGATACACGGGATTGCAAGACGAAATGCACAAGGTAAATACTGAGCTGCAAGGACTCAAGCTACTCTCACACGACGAGACAGTCCAAGCTTTGCAAATGGCACGACAAAAGGCTGCTACGTACGAGGCGTTGACGTTATTGAACGAAGAGAAGAAGGCATTGGAAGAGCAGTTCCGATTGGTGCAAGAGCGACTCGAAACGGAACGAGTAGCTCTGCACGAGGAGAAAGATGCCAAGGAAGACGCGTTGGCAGCCTTGGCGGCGAATACAGTAACAATTGATGACTTGAGGAAGGAAAACAAGGCGCTGCTAGATCAGATACAGGACTCACGTGTCCGCAACAAAGCTGAAGCAGAAGCTGCTGTCCAAACAGTCGAGGTCTCTATCAGTCCTGAAGCTCATGCTGAGACTGTAAAGGAGTTGGAGAAAGCAACCATCGAATTGGCGAGCCTTCAATGCCAGCTAGACGAACTGCAAGATAATCAAGACGAGTTACACAAGGGTAACGAAGACCTACGTCAGACCCAAGAGCAATTGGAGGTCGGGTATAAGAAGCTTGTTTCTCGAGAGAGATACAAGTCGGAGTCTTTCCAGAGTCAGTTGAAACTTCTACAAAACGAAAACAGTGAGCTGAGCGAGAAGACGGAATCTCTCTGCAAGGAACTGATCAAGGAGCAGCAACTTAACGATGCTCAAACACTAGAGATGGCGGACCTCAAGCAGCGTGTTCTATCTCGTGAAGCCATTTACTTGCTTCGGAAGACTCAGGATTCACTGGAGCAGACAGTGAATTCGCTTCTGGAGGCCGAGAACGCATCCGAAAGCACATTTACGTGTCTGCAGTGCATGCAACTCTTCTCCCAGCCCATGACACTTGCTCCGTGCGGTCACACGTATTGTGCTGCCTGCCTCGCCAAGTGTGGCAGCGTAGACGTGCCGTCTTCTATCTCGTGCAAAATGTGCGGATCAACCAACAAGGGAACCGAGTGCATCTTCCCGAACTACGCCTTGGCTGATTTAACCGCTCGCTTCATCTTCCGACAACAGAGTTTGGCCTCACTCACGACAATGTGCCTCTCGCTCCGCAACAGCTTCACACAGCGAGGTCCCAACTCCAATTCTGCAGCAAAACTCCCGCCAACCACAGAATCATAAAACATGAACGAATTGAGCTACAAATCGATCGCTTACACCGAAGTCGTTGGTTCATGTGAATCCCCACGTAAAGTCATCCGGTCGTGACAACGAGGGCTCCACGGTGCTTCTTTGGGCGGACACTGGGCTTTTTGATCTTGCTTTGGTATTCCTGCATGTATTCCTTCTCGAGCTGTCGTTTGCATCGCAACCATCCCGTAACCGAGCGCTGAATTTGCCGGACAGCGAAGTAATCATGTGCTTGATAGTGGAGCCGTTGACGACTCCGCATATCCTCCATGGACGGCGTGATGCTTCCAATTGCGTTGAGCTCGTCTTCAACACCCTGAGTATCAACATGAACTTAATACCGTGCAACTTTCTGCAAGTGCGTAAAAAACAAAGTGAACACTTTTCGTACCGCTTTAACCATCTCGCGCGTCATAGCTAGTAGCGTGTCTGTGAAGTATATCATCTCGCCCTCATACATCGGCAAGTCCAGACCCGCTAAATTTTCAACAAAAGAGGTTAGCCACTGCCTAACGACCTTTAACATGAGCAAAAACTTACACACGAATTTCAGAAAGGAGCGCTTGTCTCGCAAAGCGTCGGAACTCACGAGAGGTGGTTCGAGAATCGTGAAAATTGCGTGTAGTTTAGCAACAGGGATGTACCCCTTCGCCTGGGGGTCCACTTCTGCCCACTTGAGCTGAAATTCGTTCAATACCTCAGGATCAAAGAGCGGTTCCTCATCCTCGTTTGAGACTGAGAAACTTTCGAGGATGACGGCGACCGTCACGTTTAGCATTATATATGTGCCTAGCAGTGTGAAGGAGCAGAAAAATAAATACGCGATTGGGTTTCCACATCCGTTAAGTGGAACGCAATCAGCGGAATTGTTAAAGCCGCACATGGTGGGATCGTACGGTGGATCGTCAACGCAGCCTTCAGTACTTCCAGCGAAGTCATGCATACAGTAATCCCAGCTCTCGCCCGTGGCAGCTCGTATCATTAAGAGAAATCCTCTTCCGAAAGTCTGAAAGTTGGCATGTGCATCGATGTTGTCATTTAGTGCCACCTTTGCAAACATTTGGACTCCCATTGTTGTGTAGATAAAGAGCATGAGAACAAGAATCGAAGTGGCGTTGCTAAGTCCCGGCACAGCCAAGTAAAGGGTTGTTAAAATGTGACGAATCCCTTTAAAAGACTTGACAAGGCGGAGAATACGCGTCACGCGAAATACACGAGCGAGCATTGCGAGAGAGCGAAGATGCGTTGTCGTGAGCGACTCCAGCACGATACTCACAAGAGTCCCGACTACAACGAAGAAGTCGAATTGGTTCCACGTGTCATGAAAGTACGCAAATCCATAGGCTACGAGCTTTAATGCTGCCTCAATCGTGAATATCGCTGCAAAGAACTCGTTGAGAATTGCTAGAACTGTAGTTTGCAGTGTTGGCTGCCCGAAGTGTTGTGTGGCCATAAGCAGCGTGTTCACAATAATGCAGATCATTATGAACCACTCAAACCTTTTACGCCTGACGAAAAAGAAGATTGCGCGTCGCATAGGATTCTTGAATGGCTTGAGAATGAGTTGGGGACCAACGTGCGAGGCAGTTTTCTGAGCTTTAAGCCATTTTTTCTGCTCGGACGTCAACATGAACGCTCCTCCTAGAGCATCTTGCATCTTGTTAAAATTTTCGATGATGACACCAACGAATAAGTTGACGACGAAGAAGCTGCCAAACATCATGAATACGACAAAGAAGCCAGCCCAACCCATGTTGTTATCACGTATGGGCTGCATGTCAATGTCTGTCGCGTCAATGCAGGCTACCATGAGTAAACACCAGTTTTCAGTTGTCGACATCTCAAAAAACGTGATCATAGCACTTCCGACGTTGTTGAAGTTTTCAGGAACGACAGGCCCCCAGTTAGCACCCCAGCATCCACACAAGTACTTCGATGTAAGCGCGTCAGTTGGAAAGCCAATACAGTTGGTGTTAGCGAACCATTGCTGTTGCTCCAGTGAGAGAGAAGGCCACGGTGCAGGATTTACGAGAAATTGGACTTGATCCTCTGAGAGAGCATTAAACGCATCCCCAGTACAGGAGTTTAGCTTGCCCTTGAGATAGTTGACAGCGAAAATACTGAAAATAAGGTAGAAGAGCGCACAGACGATCAACACGTTAAACACAGCTGGAATGGCCTCAATCAGTGCGTTCACTACAAGCTTGAGACCCGGCCTACGGCTGATCACGCGCAGAGGCCGGAAAGCACGAAAAGTACGCAGAGAGCGTAGTGACTTCAGCGAGTGCCGGGAGTTTGAAGACTCTGCCAACATGACAAGGGATGAAACGACAATAACGCAGTCGAGCACGTTCCATCCACTGCGGAGATACGCTCCTTTGTGCAGTATTAGCCCCTTCGCTATTATCTTGATGACCATTTCGACAGTAAAAACAATAGTGAAAGCCACTTCCATTCGCTTCAAAGCAATCGCCACCGCAGAATCAGGATTTTGCAGAGGATTATCAATGGCCAATGATATGCTCGACACGGCGACAAGTGCCAGGATGACAGTGTCAAAATACGGATGCACAATCAGATTGAGTGCCCACTGTCGGACACGACTAGATCTTGGGAACAGAAAAAGCGAGTTCCCGTGAACAAATCCGCCACCCCAGCTTTTAGTGCGATCTGCGATACTGGATTCAGGCACATGCGAGACTCTCTCGTTGTGAATCGGATCAGTGATTGTGCTAGGCTGTGTGAGTATTTGCGCCGGCCCGCTGAGTACAACAGATTGATCGTCTGTTTTCGTTGTGGCTACCGAGGGTTTTCTCTCCCCACTCGTTAAAACGAATTCCTGAGTTGGGGTCTTAACGGTGGATACGAGCTTCTTGGTATTCACAGGCTCTGCCTTTTCGTCATTTTTCGATTCATCAACACCAGGAAAGTGACTGTGCTGTTGTAAAGGACCACCCCCCAGAGTTGTCGGCGTTGGTGCTACCTTCATAGATGCCATCCTTTTCGCAAGATTTTTTTTGTCGATTTCTTTTATCTTGCTTTGCTCTTCATCTTCTGAGCCGAAGTTGTCAAGTAGAAGAGCCAAGAAGAGATTCATCATTATAAAGTTCCCAAAAACGATCTGCGCAGACAGCGTTACCACGACAAAATGGTTAGGTGGAGACATCATTAACCCACTACGCAACAACCAAACTCTAAGGTGTTGAAATACTGCGTACCAAAGACATTGTATAGAAGGCGGCGAACATGCCATTGCTGCGGATGACGTCGTACATGTTCTCATTCCAGTTGTCACTCGTAATGATTTTAAAGACCGTGATGGCCGACCACAGAAAAGTGTCAAAGTTAAGCCGCGGGACCTGCAGAAGTGAGAAGATTTCTTGTCAGATCCGTCCAATACACAAAGTCGGGGGTATTGATAAGCTCACCGTGCCAAACCAATATTCCTTGATGTTGTATGGTGTCGGGTATCCGTTATCATCGAAACGCATGGTATTTCCAAAAAACTACATCACAAAAGAGTTTTCCCAGAGGTATTTAGAGTGTCTGATAAAACGATAAGTAGAGTTTAGCAACGCACCTGCATCCCGACAAGTGCATAAATGTAGATAAAAATGAAGAATAGCACTCCAAAGTTCGCGATACTGGCAATTGCACGCCCGATCATCTCTAGCAGCTCACGCAGCGAACGCCAGTTGCGGGCTAGCTTAAACACGCGAAAAAGTCGAAAAGAACGCAGTGACGAAACTGCTCTCTTCTTTGGTTGATTTTCAGACATGAAAGATGGTGGAGACAGTATCGTTTCGAGCAACCCCATAAGGACGACAAACGCATCAAAGAGATTGAACCGGTCCCGCGTATACATGTAAAACCCAAGACCAAGGATCTTAATGATCATTTCTGCGACAAACACACACGAGAGCGCAAAGTTGACGATCTCGAGATTAACCTCCGTTGTGCTCGACATCGGATAATGATCTGACGAGAGTACAACAGTATTGGCAAGTATGACAACCATGATAAATGCAGAAAATACCGGGTGAGAGGCGAGCTGGTAAAGCCATGAAACACGCGGCTTGAAGCGCGAGCGCTCTTCAGCGGCCTTAAGATGATTCTTCTTTTCTTCAGTAGTAGATTGAGGAGTGCCATCATCAAGATTAAATTCATCTGCAATGACCGCCAGCGTCAGGTTCATGACGAAAATCGAGTCAAAGATTATGAAAACCATGTAAAACACGATCGTGATGATTGGCTGAGTCGAATCCATGCACATGTACATGATGTTCGTCCAGCCTTCCGAAGTTATAACCTGGAAAAAGGTCACTAACGAATGTCCAATGTCATCGAATGTCGTGAAACCGTAATCAAGTGCATCTTGAAAGAGAGCGTCTTCCATCACAATTTTGTTGAGAAATCGCGGGTTCCCATATACGTCGTAATTCCCCCCACAAGTATCTTCAGAGATGCATTGATGATTGCCTGGATAATTGGGTCTTGCACAGATTTGCATGTCGTTTGGATTTGTTGGCCAAAAGCACGGTTGAGCCTTATACCAAGGCGACGTCTCTCTAGTGTACCCGTCTGAGTCAATTTCAAGGAGTGGGCCGTCGAGACAACGATAGGCCTCGGGATTAGCGGTGACAGCAGATAAATAGTCATTTGGCACTGGCCATATCCCTAGAGGATTCAGCTCGTCAACTGGAAGACGGACCGGGAACTCGGTAAGTCGACAGCGTCGAGTCATATTTCCCCCAAAAAGTTGATTCCCTAGAATGGAAAACATGAAAAAGAGAAACACTTGAAGCACGACAACATTACCCAAGGCGGGAAGCGCCTTGAGTAGTGCTGATATAAGCAAGCGCATGCCTGGAATCATGGACAGAGATCGCAGTGGACGTAGCACGCGGATCGTTCGAATCACGGAGACATTTGGCACGCTCGGCAAAATAGCGACCAGACTAGAAAATTAGCCAAACAAATACTCCCAAGTCAGTCATGAACAACAGAGAAACCTTCCAAAGATCAACGTTTACCTTGATATGACGACAACAAAGTCGAGGACGTTCCAAGGATCTCGCAAGTACGAACCTTTGCGGTGAACAAATCCCGTCGCTAAAATTTTCAGCAGAGACTCGGCTGTGAAAATGGAGGTGAAAGGTATCTCGGAGAAATTGACGAGTTTGTTGGCACGTGAAGTGGCCGGCACAACGACGCCGTTGCGAAACGCGAATCCTGAGCTCGCTGGGTTCAAGCTCGTGTCAACGACCGAGAAGTCTGACAGCGCTAAAATAATCGAGTTCAAGATGATGGCAAATACGATAAAGCGGTCGAAGTAGCGATGCGACACAAGCAGGATGAGCCGCCGACGAAGCCAGTGATTCCGTGGGAAACAGCCGAAGAACGAGACATCAGCGCCAAACCCCTGCAATTCATCAAAAACAACCGCAAAATCGTTTAGGTAAAGCGAAACAATTCATGAAAAGACATCTCGAACTCACGCGAATTCTTGACCGAGTGCGTTGGCGATGAGCATCCTTCGTCTCACCAACCGCGAGATTTTGCTGTTCGATCACCATGTCCGCCGTTTGAACGGGCGCGATGCCATTGTGCGGCATGATGAGCGACACTTGAGTCACCACCACCACGACAATGCAAAACTACGAGGCAATGCTACTGCCCAGCACTGGAATGGGCAAAGATAACCACCGACTATTGCTGGCGATACTTTGGCACCTGTACTGTCGACCACCGAAAGGTAACCATCCAGGCTGTTCAAGAAATGGCTACATTTGTGCCAATGCGGGCTCTGGCGAGGCGTGAAGCAACAGGACGACCCGCTTTTGGGCCGACTTTACCTCGTAGAACGCTCAGTCTACGGCAGGTGCTTGGTGAGGAAGCAGGCGGCGTCTTGTTAGGCTTCTCCAGCGACGGGAACTTCCTCGGTGCGTGCCCCAAAGCCCTCGAAACTGGAGTTTTTGTGACGGTTTGCAGCAGTGTATTGCCTCAGTTTGGACTCGTGCTACGAGGTGCAATGGAGACGCGTCAATTTCCAAGACTTTCACCATTGGAGCGAGCACGGAGAAGCTCCAGAAATTGTGTTCAAGCTCCGTGTGGACGGAGGGACGTCAGCCTACGGAGTTTGCACTCGTCTCGAGGTCTGGCAGAGTGCGGACGATGCTCTCGTTCTCGCGATGACTATGGAGAGGTTGAGTGAAGAGCGAGAGAGCTCTCGACTCTCGCGGGTGGTTGTGGCCCCGTCTCCGGTGGTCGATGATGGAGGACACGCTGCTGCGGTGACGAGTTTGAGCTTGGAGTTTAGTCAGCATCCGCTCTCGCAGAAGCTGGAGAAGTGGCAATTGCTGCAGCTTGCAAGAGGCACGAAAAACGTGTATCACTTGCTCGTCAATGCTGGGACGACTTTGCATGTTCTAGTCTTTCATGTCTGGAGCCGTCAGAAGCAGAGGGAAATGGTAGCGCCTACTGCAGAACGAGAAGATGACATCCCACCAAGAGGCTTGGGAATCTCGCATTTCCCTCAAAGTGCGTTCCAACTGGTTGGGATAATTGACAATTGTGAGAATCTAACAACATCACGCAGATGCTTGGTACTATCCCCCAGTTTTCCCGATCAAGTTCCAAAACTCGACAGAGCACAGGCAGCACCATGCAGATTTGGGTGAACCATTTACAACTGGCGTCGAGGTAGCACTCATTGTGGATTGATCTAGATACACCTTGTGTGGAGCCTACTCTGACGTCGCGATGGTTTTGATAACCCTGTAGTGTATTTGCCAGCAACTTTTTGACGTGGAGCGTTTTCTCGGAGAGTTTTTGGAGACTTTCAAGCCACTTCAGCAATACAATCTCGTCGACTATGATCTGCGACTCGTTCGGGTAATGACAGTGGCTACGGCTGATGTACATAATGTTTTCTAACTCCGAGCGTTGTCGTATTCTTGATTCACAGGCCAGTACGGCGGAGAAGACAGTATTCATGATTTATGTTATGGCACTAGCGCCATCAAGCACAGAGTCCACGAGACCTGTAAATCAACATCTTCGAGTGGCTCTTTTCCTTAGCTTGGAGCTCTTTACCGGAGCTCACCACATTATTCGAGCATTGAAGGTGCCAGGGCACGGAGATCTACGCCATATCTCGAAAGCAGTTGCTCGGAGATTCTTTGCGGATCTAAATGGTAGATTGCCAGATGAACCAACAACATTGGCGTGGGACAACGAGGCATTTTTGCGCGAGGAATCTCTGCACGAGCTTCACAACCCACGGTATCCTATCTCCATCTCAGGTACTTGATCAAACGAATGAAACTATTCTTTCTCAATCTCGGTATTACGAGAGAGCCGAGCACACTGAAATGCAGCTAGCTGCTCGTTGAACAAGATTGTATTCATTGTCGGTAGATTATTATTGCGTCGCCAACTCACGGTAAAAGGGCGACAGAAAACTGTTGCTTACTCGCGCGACACAAACAGCGGGCCAAACACCAGCACCGTCGTGGACAGCAATTTGATGACCACGTGCAGCGCTGGGCCAGCCGTGTCTTTGAACGGATCTCCCACCGTGTCGCCAGTCACTGCAGCCTTGTGAGCCTCACTTCCTTTGCCTCCAAAATTACCCAGCTCCACATACTGTCACACAAGGTACATGGCACGGGTGAGCCACGGTTTGATGGCAATAAAGGCTGATTTCTCTGTCAGTCTTACCTTCTTGGCGTTGTCCCAGGCACCACCGACGTTGTCCAGGAACAGAGCCATCATAATGCCAGTCACCGTGCCGAACATGAGGTAACCAGCTAGAACCTCCGCGCCCAGCAGTGGCTTGCCCTGGTACTCTCCGATCTAATATCATCACACACAGCAGTCAGTATTTGCGCAACATTATGGGAAAGACATGTAGTGAACAGCAACGTACCACACGGAATACAATACCAACACAAACTGGCATCAACACAGCCAGAAGACCTGGGAAGCGCATCTGCTTCAAGGCAGCCTCAGTGACGAGAGCTACGCACGTGCGATAGTCGGGCTTTGCCTTGTACTCCATGATTCCCGGATAGATCTCGAATTGATGGCGCACCTCGTTCACAACCTCTCCAGCGGTCTCACCCACAGCGGCAACGGCAAGCCCTGTGAAGAAAAACACCATCATTGTACCCAGCAAACCGCCTACCAGGACCTCGACCGTCGCGATATCGACTGTTTTGAACTCGCGACCAGCGAACTCCGAAAACTCGTCCATGAAAGCACCAAAGAGCACGAAGCATGCCAGAGCCGCCGAGCCGATCGAGTAGCCCTTGGTAATGGCCTTCGTCACATTACCGGCGGCGTCCAACTTGTCTGTAGCGTCGCGCACGTAGTCCGGCTGGCGGCTCATCTCGGCAATACCGCCAGCATTATCAGCAATGGGGCCGTAGTTGTTCATAGCGAGCACAAACACTGCCGAGGACAGCATGCCCATGGTTGCCACTGCCGTGCCAAATAACCCAGCGTGGCGGTTCCCCTGACCGCCAATGCCCGAGCTTGCCCCCAAGTGATAAGCAGAGATGACGGCAAAGCTCACCATCAGAGTAGGAACAACGGTGGACTTCATGCCCACAGCCACACCGGTAATGATATTGGTGCCATGGCCCGTGGTGCTGGCCTTCGCGATGCTACGCACAGGCGGGTGCGCGTAGTCCGTGTAGTACTGCGTCGACTTGACAAATACGTAAGCTGTGAGCATACCAACCACGCCGCAGAGGAAGAAGTTCATCCACGCCGTGGGGTACTCGGGCGTGTAGAGCAGCCAGCGCGTCGTCACGCCAAAACCAACCAGCGCTAGAGCGAGAGATACGTTATAACCGGTCTGTAGAGTGGCCATGGGGTTGTGATCGGGACGCGAAGCTTCGACGTCCGAGGGCGCTCTCACCATCAAAATCCCAGCACTGCTCACTGCAATGTCAAAGGCGTGCACGACCACAGGGAAAAACACAAAAGCCACGGGGTACGGCAGCTGCGCTTCCTTTGCGAGCGTGCCGCCCAAGATCATGGCGCCGATAATCTCAGCAGCCACCGACTCGAACACGTCAGCACTGCTGCCTACGCAGTCGCCCACCATGTCCCCCACGAGGTCGGCAATCACCGCCGGGTTCCGCGGGTCGTCCTCGGGAATGCCCACTTCCACCTTCCCCACGAGGTCGGCGCCCACGTCGGCCGCCTTGGTGTAGATGCCCCCTCCAAGCTGCATGAACAGCGCCACGAAGGACGCGCCAAAGCCGTAGCCCACCATGAGCAGCGGGATCTCCGTGGGTCGCAACACCGACCCGAACATCAAGTACAGCAGCACATAGAGCGAGCTCACGCCGCCCACACACAGCGTGATGTCCAGCACGGCCGAGAAGGCGCCACCCCGGAAGCATACGAGCAGCGCCTCCCCATAGGAGCGACGGGCAGCGCTCGTCACGCGGACGTTGGACCTGGCCGAGACCCACATACTCACGTACCCGGCGGCTGCCGAGCACACGGCTCCGATCAAAAAGGCGACGGAGGCCACGAGGCCGAGCGTGACGTTGCCGAGCTTCTCCACTCCAGAGCTCAAGGTGCTGCTGGGCCTCAGCGCGTAGCTGCAGAAGATGAGGCCGGCGATGGCCAGCGCGATGCGGGCGATGGCCGAGTACTGGACGCGGAGGAA
>JAHWLE010000816.1:1657-16877 GCA_024679135.1 Phytophthora foliorum
GGGGGGGGGTCGTCTATTTTGTTAGGCATTGCTAGCTATAGACTGAAATAATTTATCTAGGCCGGGTGATTTACCATGGCACGCATGGAAGCAAGAGTTTTATCAAGTCCTCTCGCCGCGGTGGAGAACAGTGATGTATACGAGCAGGTTCGTGTTCGAAATGATATCGAGCGCCCTTGGAGTTCGTGACGATGTCCATGTGATCTAAACGAAGATCATTACACTGAGTTCTCAGCCTACACACAAGGTCCTTGCTTGGCAATGCGCAATGTTTTCTTGAGGACGGTCACATGAATTCGCAGTAAATGTATGAAAACTGTACTGTACGAACAAGCAGTTGGAGTATGCATACTGTTATCGCTGAACGAGTAGTATAACAATTGAGCACTTCAAAAAAGGTTTTACATTAATGGTTAGGAAGAGCTTCCGTTATGCGCTAGCTATCGCACATCTACTGGGGGGTAGTGGTCGACTTGTAGACACCGTCCTTCTCCACGTCGTTCTGCTTGACGACCGAGTTGAACGACTCACGTGTGAAATCGTCGGCGCCGTGCAGCTTCTGGTAGAACTCAGCGTCCATCTCATCGAAGCCCTGCTCGTTGTCGAACATGCAGAACCAGGTGAGCGGGATCGACACCAGCGTGATCACAGCGAAGGTGTAGAAGGCGCCGTCATAGCCGAAGCTCTCGTTTTCGACCCAGATGGAGAAACCAAACGAGCCGATAGCGGCACCGGCCTTACCGGCAGCAGCAGACATACCGTGGCACGTCGAACGGATCGGCGTGGGGAACATCTCAGTCGGCATCACAAACGTCGACGTGTTGGGGCCGAAGTTGGAGAAGAACAGAGCAAGGCCGTACAGGATGATGAAGAGCACAGCCTCCTCCTGGATGTTCTCCCAGAAGATGGCGAGCACCAGGAACAGCACCGTCATGACGACGAAGCCCTGCAGCTGGATGATCTTGCGACCCAGACGGTTGATGAAGTACACAGCAACGTAGTAACCGGGGAGGGCCATGAGGGCGACGAAGGCGTTCTGCGTGGTCACGACCTGCAGCGAGGCGTTCTTGACCCCGACAACCGACAGGATACTGGCCGAGAAGAGGTTCTGGGCGTAGAACACAATGTCGAAGAGGAACCACGTGCCGGCCGTACCCAGAAGGCTCACGCCGTAGTTACGGATGATGAAAGACAGACGCGCGCGCGAAGCGTTGGGGCTAGTGGCAGCAGCTTGGCGACGCTCCTCAGCGGCCTTGTAGGCGTCGGTCTCCTCGGCGGTAATGCGCCAATAGCACACGATGCAGGCGGGGATGACACCGATGCCGAACAGCAGACGCCAGACCGTCTCGAGACGCGAGTCGGCGTTGTTGCCCTTTTCGCCGTTGGCGAGGGCCTGGATGATGAGGTTACCGAGGATTGCGGCAGTGAGCGAACCCACACCCTGCAGGGAGAAGGTGAGCGCCACGCGCTTGTTGCGGTCGGCGACGGACGTGGCGTCCTCGGCCGTGGACGAAGCAGCGAGCGGGTACTCACCGCCGATGCCAACACCGAGGATGAAGCGAGCCACCACCAGGAACCACAGCGTGCCCGAGTCCGAGCCACCGTAGGCGACGGTGCAGAGGATTCCGCCCACGATGAGCAGGGCGCACGTGGCAATCATGTTGACACGACGGCCGAAGACGTCACCGAGGTACCCGAAGGCCAACTGGCCCACCACGGCGCCGATGAGCGCGGCGGCCGACACCCACGACTTCATGCTGGACGTGTACACGTCCTTGCCGTACTGCTCCGTGAGCACGACGTTGACGACGTTCATGACGAACAGGTCGTAGGCATCGTTGAAGAAGCCGAGGCCGCGCACCAGGAACTTGTTCATCTTTCTGCACTCGGGGTCGCGGAAGGAAGGCTGGGCTTGCGAGGAGCGGAGCAAAAAGCGGAATGAGCCGAGTCATCGCGCTGAGGACAGACAGAAGCCGATTAGCCGGTGGTTGGCAGCGAGTCTGTCGTTACAATCTACCCATGATTGGGATCTGATTAGTAAGTGGCGGATAAAAAGAACCCATCGTGCAACGGTATGGTTGCAGTGGTGCAGAGACCGCGACCAGATGAAGGATAGCCGGTGCGCTGAGGACCTAGAGATTCAAGACCGACGCAGTGTGTGAGCTGTTACTGCTGCCGTATGCTGCACACAGAGGCGAGTGCCACGCGAATCCTGGGAGATTCCTGGTGGAGACCGATCGCGCGACGTGCAATGTGAACAGACTGGGCATGGAGAAAACCGGGGCTAAATCTACGCACGTTTCGGATTAAAATTGCGCGGATTAAATTAATGCAACCGAGAGATTTACACGGCACCGCCGAGCGTGTGGCGGAGCGTCGTTGGCGCAGGATGCAGCGTGCACGACAGTGCTCGCATAAAGGGATGGCCGCGTGGTGGCGTCGCAAACTTGGCATTCTAGCCCATTTGAACTCTTCCGCTGTGTATTTTAACGTATTCATACATGTAATTCCCCTATTCGCCTGACTATCCCCTCGCCAGTCTAAAAGCCGGACTTTTGGGGCTCGCTCTCAGCTGGAGCAGCAGCTTTGGCACCACAAAATTTATGTAGGAAAAAGAGTTTGCGCAAAGTTTTGGAGCTGTTGTTGCTGCGGATGCTACATGTAAGCTTGTAGTGAAATTATCGTTCCGAGACGCGTTTGGCAGAGCGAATTCGGAACCCGAGAGGTATCACCAAGGGCATCCGCGCCTACCTCAGTGAGGAGGGCGTTCATCGCCCTCCTCACTGAGTTGGGCGGAGAAGATGAGCGAGCCATGAGCACATGCACGCCGCAGGCATCGTCTCAACACTATGGCCGGTTCGGCGCCAGGATACAGCCAAGAAATGTGAGATTCACCGGCGCTCGCCAAGCTCCTTTGCAGAATGCACCGCCGAGCGGCTAAAATCTGGAGATTCGTCCCCATCGGTCTCCATGAACCGTATCAAACGGCCAGAGACTGTTATTTTTAAGGCACGTAATGCTGTGCCCGACATGGTGTTACAATAGCCTTCCTACCGTACCCGTCCCGTACGTTTTATATATTGATCTATACGTGTCCGGATAATTTGGCAACTTAGAATACACCCCTGGCAAAAACCCAAAACCCTTGCTTGTGAGGCATGCGCTTCGCGTGGGGTTCAGTCGACATGCGCAGCGTTTCTGCACTCCGGATTCGAAGTATACAAGGGTGATGCTCTAGTCGGGGACAGCAGTTACCTCTCTTTTAGGTTCCCTTTTTTAATACGGTACATGTAATGCGAGATTAAAATTCTCCCGCCGGTCTTGCTGTAGCCGGGTCGGCGCGATTATCCCAGATTATTTATCCGGCAGGCGAAGGACTCCATGAAGTCCACCCACCATGTTCACATGATGATACTGTACCAGTACCACGCTCACATTATGATACTATACCAGTAATGGAGTTCATTAAGTCCTTCGCCTGCCGGGTTCGGTGCACCGTGTCTCCCCGGCCGTTGGTGTCAAGACGGGCGGGTGCGTCCCGCAAAGATTTTTTTTATATTATACTGTTTGGCCGCGCTCCGTAAATAAAGGACTAAACTTTGTGGATCTTATACTCGAGGGTCCCAATTTCTATCGCTTTTTAAATCTCTGAACTGCTTTTTATATGAAAAAAGCGCGTTTATTTGACCATTGTTGCATTGGTCTTTCAACGTTGGACGCCAACGTGAAAAAGCATTTTATTGTCCGAAAAAGCACCTTTGTTTAAGTAGAAGCCAGGACAATTTTGAGTAACGGGGAGTAAATCTGGTGCCGCGCAGGTTAGAGCCAACTTAGACATAAGAAATAAGCACCCGCTACCTTTTTAAATTGGGGGCTGCGTGCCAAACAACACCTTCACAGGCTGAGACCTTCGAAGCGAACAATCTGTGGTGGCCGCGACGCCCGCTGAGAGTCAGTGCGGTGGCGAGTTCGGTGTTTGAGCTGCTTCAAGCGCCAGACACCCCGGACTTGATCATCGGTTCCGCGATACTCGCTTCGTTGTGCCCCGTCGGTGGTTAGGAATTCGCCGGCAGGTGCGGACCGAGAAGCGTCGGACCTTCACAGCGGGAGAAAGGGAGGGAGGATATAATACTATTTAGCGAGGTGTGTTCCCAGTACGGGGTCCACTAGGCAGCGACTTCATACATTAAGAGCAATACAACCATCTTCCACCGGAGTGGCGGGGTGGCCGTGACTAAGCGCAATGGATTGAAAAACAACCAGGGCTTCTGCATTCATGTATCTATTATGGGCTAGCAGCTAACCTCCCCCCTAAGCTTAGACGAACTATTTACCCTAGCTGGCGTAGCTTACGGGAGGGGTCTGAAGGTACGTCGTGTTTCGCACGAGCAAACTGGCAAAAAGATCCGATCACACTCGACAGAAATCATAAGCTTAAGGGAAGTAGCATTGGTTTAACTGCGGTTCCACTCGTTGAGGGAACTACCCCTCTCTAGTCAACAGGTATTACCACAAAGCTGTCAAACAGTTGACTGCTCAACGCGAAGGACTCGAAGCTCAATGTAGTGCACAATCAGCGATATCTGTAATAGTTCCGGCATGTACACAATGTGTCAAGCAGACGCGTCATGCTGTCGCAAACATGAAATCTGAAGCGAGTCCCTATCGAGCTGAGTCCTGGTAGGTTCACTCCAAGCTCGTAACAGGGCTACGGGGCTAGCAAAGTCCTCAAGTACCACTTAGCTGTGTGTGTGTGTGTGTGGGGGGGGGGGGGGCTTTTAGCTTCTGCAGACGAAGACATTCCGGGTATTTCTCCTCTGCTGTTTATAAGATCACGAGGCTGACGGGTCGATCCACACTAGCGGGAGATCAGCGGGGATGCAAGAGTAACGTCTCGTATCCGGTATGGATACTGGAAAAAAGTTGGTCTTTCATCTAATGGGTTGAGATGCCGATGGTCTACTCGTTTAAGTAACCAAACGTGGAGCAAAAACGGAAATCTGTCTGCATTGTGGAGCTTTCTTCTCCAAGCTGTTTTTGTTACACTGAGTGATGGTCATTTCTGTACCCATCTCACAAGTCGCAGATCTGAGAACAAAGGAGCTCACTTCCGCATTCTCTCAATGGCTCTCAAACGCGTCGTCGCCGTCCCCTCTCCGCTGGACTTGGCGACTCCCACGGCGTCCTCACCGCCGCCGGCCTTCCCGACGCTGTGTCAGATCTGCCTGGACGTGCCCGCCTGCATCTTCCGTCTCTGCGGCGCCGAGTGCCTGGCTGAGGTCTGCGAGCTTTGCCTCGTGCGCCACCTCTCGGCCAGCGTCTACTCGTTCTACCCGGGCGTGCTGCCCAAAGTGCGCTGCCCCGTGTGTCTCACGCTCTTGAATAAAAACCAATGGGAAACGTTCGTTCTACCACAAGAACAGGTAGAAGAGGTAGAACAACAAGAGGTAGAACAAGATGAGCAGGTTCGGGACGACAACGCCCACGTGCTCGACAAGTACGTGGTGCTGTGTCGCCAGAGCTGCGGCTTCCAGTCGCCCTGCTGCCACAACGCCGACTACACGATGCTGCCCGAGCGCTACTCGGACTCGGACGACGAGCAGGACGAGCTGTCGCTGCCGCTGGAGCAGATTCAAGCGCTGCCGGAGCTCCAGCAACGCGGCGTCGAGTTTTGCTACCATCGACAAGATGCGCCGACGTTTTATGACTTTTTAACGAAAACCTTTCAAGAGAACGGCGAGGACGTGCTCTGGACGCTGCTGCCCAAAATCGTGGACGAGGAGCGACGCGCGGCGCTGCTGCTGCGCCACTTGGCCAAGAACCCGGACACGCACACTCGCTGCTGCGCAGCGAACGTGTGCTTCAAGTGCAAGGCGACGAACCACCACGACGGCAACTGCCGCGACTTCATTGAGGACCAAAACGTGGTCGAGTGCCGGGGTTGTGGGGTGACGGTCGTCATGGTGGACGGCTGCGATGCGTTGCGCTGCTTGTGTGGCTACTCGTTCTCGTGGTCAGAGGAAGTGGAGCGTCAGCGTGCGCAGCGCAAGGGACTTGCTCCGACGGAGAACGCAGCATACACCCAGTGGAAACGCTGGCACAGCCACATGCATGGATCGCTGCAAAAGGTGTCGAACATGTCGGCTACGATACGCGAGTTGCGCCTGGCACGCCTCATTCGTGAGCACCGCTCGCTTCTCCGCCGAGTGCTACTCCCACGAGTGTATCGACTGGGTAAGAAGAACCCTGCCAGCGCCGCAGAGGCTATGGTCAAGCTGAGCGCAATGGCGGAAACTCATGTGGGACCCGAGTCCCCGTTGCTATCTCGTAGTGAGTCCGCGCCGTGATCAAATGCAAGCCGCTTGGTCCATTAATCTTAATCCTTTTCAAATTCACTGGCCCCCTGCTCAAGCAAGCTGAAGCCCGATAAAACTCGCATCGATCGATTCAAGTTCTTCAGCTATGAACAAGTTTCTATGATAGTGCATGATCTCGGTTTCTTCTATTGCGCCTACGACCTCTTCGTCATGAACGTTGTCAACGTCGTGCTCACAGAGCAATACGCGAGGGATGTCTACACGTCGTACGTCAGGTCGTGGGTGTCGGGCGCCGCCCTCATCGGTGCTATTGTCGGGCAGCCTATCCATCTGGGCGATGTTTTCGGCCGCTAGGTGAACAGGCTGATTTTGTCGGCGGCATCCTCTGCACAGCAGCCTACGGCAGTTCGCCTTCCGGTACTTTGTGGTTCCTGCGCATGATCCTTGGTGCTGGCATCGGCGCAGATCATCCTTGAGTCGCCAGCTCTTCAGCCGAGGACGGAACCAGTTCTGCCGACCACAACAAGCGCGTCGTCTTGACATGCAGGGTGTGGATAAAGTGTTTGCTGCCATTCTGGGCATCCTGCTGGTTCAAGCTTTGACGGATGATGATGTTGGCGAGAATAGCGACATCCTCGGCCGCAAGAAGATGACGATCCAGGGTTTCTTCTTCATGGGCGTGTTCTGCCTCATCTTGGCCATGAGCAGGACAAGGAATCCGGCTACAAGCCTGCCATGACTCCAGTCACGTCGTCGTAAGACTCGCGGGGTGCTTTTTGAAGGAGTCTCGCAGGAATCGAGTTGACTCATTTTGAACTCACCCTGCCGTACAAGTTGAAAGTCACAACCCCGCGATCACGCCAACTTGTTCGTGTGATCATGCTGGAGCAGCGCCATCCCAAGCAGACGTGGTTTCATGCGCGTCAAGCACCAAACACTGGGCATGGCCAGCGAGCGGGGAAAGTTGGCAACATGTTGGTGTTCGTCGGACAAGAACCCGTTCTTGGTTACGTACGTCGATTGTGCTCGCTGTAGTTTAAGAGATCGGGTTCCTTGGTCGTGCCTTAACAGCTTAGTCGATGTACGGTTTTCATCGTTTTCAGCGCAGGTGACAACGGTGTCGAGCGGGTTCCAGGATAGGACGCATCCAGACACTTGAGCTGATGTCGGTTTGGGATGGGAAATTGCTGGCGAGACTCTCGACTGGACGAGTTGGATCTGATTATTAATGCGGCAGAGTACGTGAACACTAGGACATCCGGATGAAGCTTCCCGTTTGCAAAAGCGCCTTTCGGCCAGCCGTCAACTGAGAAGCTTTGAAGCACTGTTTCGTTTGAGGGGATCATTTTGCTGTATCTGGCTCTACCTTTCGAGTAACGAAAAGCTGAAGATGATGAGCTGCAAGGATATGCCAAAGACTATCCTGGGAATGTGACGTCCACGTTCTATGGCATTCAAAACTATATATGATGACCAGGAGAAACAATTGTTGGGAAGTAGTACCTATACACTCAGGGTTAATTTAAATATGAGGCGCTAGCTCTACTGCCGCAGTGCGGCGTAGCGCCCTACAATCTCTGCAATCTCTATCAACATGAATACCCTCAACTACTCACAGAACGACACTCAAACACTCAGTCGCTGCCTCTTATCGGTACATGGTAAGCGACGGCAGGACGGGTGCTTGAAAGTAGCCTGATACTGCAGCGTACTGCGGCTGCGATGCAGGATAGGATGGAGTGGCTCCGTGGGGCTCGAGGAACGACAGCAGCGAGCGCTGGTTGCCCAGCACCTGCGCGCCGTAGCGGGGGTTGCAGCCCATGGCCGCGGAGGTGAATGGGTTGGCTAACTGCGTAATGGGACGCAGAGCCGGCACTTGCATTTGCTGTTGGATCGGAGCCTTGTCGCCAATGGAGGAACTGCGCGAAAGCGGGTTCACCAGGAAGTCAATGGACAGCTTGGTGCTGGCAGGGGAGATCGACAACTTGCCCGTCGAGCTCGGCGGGGTCACGACACCATACGTCGGGGAGTACGAGGCTGTGGTCAGGAGCTTGGAGTGCGACTTGCAGCGGCCCTTGACCTGCGAGAACTTCTCGCAGTTCGGGATGGTGCAGCGGCGGCCACCGCCGTGCGAGATGCAGTAACCCTTGGACTGAGCCAGCTTCTTGCAGCCTTCGAACTGGCAACGACGGCCTCCGCCGTGGGCAATGCACAAACCGCGACTCTGAGCGAGCTTGTTGCATTCCGGGTCACGGCAGCGAGAGCCGCCGCCGTGGGCCTTGCACAGACCACGAGTCTGGGCGAACTTGTCACACCCCGCGAATTGGCACCGAGCACGGTTGGCATTGCGACGAGCGCTGGGCGTCGGCATGATGACCAAATGGGCTTGAGATGGAAAAGATGTGGTTTCAAGACACAAGCACCGCTGCGCCAGCAGTGAAGTGTTCGAGTGCCGATGTTCGCAGTTGGCGGTGAAAAGTAAAGTGAGCACTAACAAGATGGAAGAAGCAGAGCGCGACCAGCCTGGTTGCCCCATGCGATTGCTGCAGCCTGCCACTTGCCCTACGATCGGACTGTCCGTACCACCGAGAGCTCTGCTCTGCTCTCGTGAGGTACAGGCGGGATACCTGATGGTCTCCAAGCCGGCTTTGGTATGGTCGCGAGAGAGACAGAGGTTGCGGGGATCGTGTGCCGGATAGGCGAGTGTGCTCAGCCCGTGAGCCCTGCCAGCCATATTTGCGGCGACAGCTGGATCGGACAGAGCTATCGCCTAGGTGACAAACGTACGAGGTGCTCTTACTTACGAGGGGTGTATGGTCTCGCGGCCCCGATGGAGCGCGCCCTGCTGTCGCGTTTACTCGCCTGCAAGACGAGCCTCATGAGCACACGACAGCTTGCCGGAACGTCTATGGACTGGGAAAAGAAATACATGTACATGTACGAAAGTTGACACGCCGCGCTTACCTGTTTGTACTTAGAGAAGTCGTGTCAAACGCTTGTTGACTTGCTTTTCGACGTTCGAGGATGTAAGCGGCCAAATGTCCCGGAGATCCAAGAGGTGGCAAGTCAATGGAAGCGGAGTGCAACGCAGGACTTTACAGGTGACACTTTCATTGCTGATGCATTGGTTAGTCAGTCTGAAGATAGCTATGCGGTCATATCTTGTCTGCATTGGGTAGTATATTATAATAGCTCTGGTCATTTTCGATGCGCGTGCACATGCTCCGAATTTTTGCGATGTGCTGCAGCCTGAGCATTTCTTGATTCTGCGGGATGAATGAATGCCTTGCGCACGAGCTCCCGTGGTGGGGTTGGCCTTGCGGTGGGCTGCAGACTTGCTTGCTTGTGCCGCATTTTCCGCCGTGGAGACGGCCGCCAGGTATCCGCTCCTAGCCAGCGCGATCGGTTCTTTTATTTGCGGCTGCGTCTGCCTTCTTGCTCTCGCTTTCGTCTCACCAAGAGACCGATCATCGGTCCGATAAACATACAGAGAGGCAGAGCAGTCCATGAGCAACGTGACGGGGCTTCGCCGGCTCGCATAGGGTTCGTATTCGCGCAGAAACACGATCTTCCGCCCCCGCGACACAAAAGTCGGATGGGGAGAGGTGGCTACAGCCCGCGACGAGGCAGAAACCAAGCTGCACGCCACGCCACTCAGCCGCGCGTCGATTGCGACGCAATTTGCGGAATGCTTGATCCTTCTGCCTCACCGAATTTCGGTACTGTACCTCAAGCATAGGACATGCAGACAGAACTGTTTGCAGTTCCCCCTTCGAGGTGCTCTTCCAGCCTTGCGGCTTCGATCAGATGGTGTTTGCTTCAAGGCTCGCGCTCGCAGGTTTCCCGCCTGCCTGGTTGGCGCATCTTTGCTGGCCCCGACTCACAAATGCTGGGATCTGATCTCGGTCTGCCGGAGCCTCTATATAGAGGCTCCCTTATCCGCTCGTGCGTCTGCGCTACTCATCTAAACTAAGGTCTGGCATCTGACGTTCGCTTCATCTGCTTGAGACGTGTTGAACACCTTGGACACACCTGGACGCGCGGAACGTTGTTGCATGGATTGGCCGCGAGACCCAAGCACCAAAAACTGAAAGTCGAGTTTTACGAAAAGTTTAGGTAAATCTGTTCCCAACGCTGGCATGTTTTTTCTTCATGGCGAGCGGCTAGCCCGACGGAGATTCAGACGCGCTGAGCAACATGCGCATGAGGCGAACAAACGCCCGAGTACACGACGGACGAATCGTGCACAAAACCCGCCAGGCAAGCGACTGGGAATGAAGATACATATAGAGTGTATGACTCACCAAAGTTTCGGGTTCACCTTGGGAAGCCTCGCCCAGCTCTCGCTGCCGTGTGCGTATGCGGATGTGCTGAAATGCATTGCGTGCTACTAGTACAAGACTAGGTTAAAGTTTCCGGTAGCTTTGAGCAGCGTATGCAATGGCCCAGGAGATTGTCCCATTCGAAGTGTGAGAGTGGCTGAGTAAATACAGCAGTATTAATGCATGTCCATGTATATTTGATTGGATTGCTCTTGACATTCCACGTAGGTTAGCCAGCTGTGCTCGAAGCACCTGCACTGCGCTGCTGGCAGGGCTCGTGGCGTTGACATGCGAGTGAGATAGCCCCAGGCCCACCGAGATAAGTTGAGGTGAGGTAAGCTATGCGAGCCGTCGATGATGGACGCGGGCACGCTTTGCGGAGCCGAGCGAGGCGCGGCAGATCGCAACCTCCGATGGCCAGTCCCCGGGCAACGCGACTACGGTGACGAAAATGCGACCAGGCTCCGGCTTCTAGGCTCGGATGAACCGGATGTTGTAGTCCGCAGTCTCCGCTTTGCGCGTCAACTGTACCATGGCATGGATCGTGGTCTGGCGTGACTAAACGGCGGGGAGCGTGCCCACTTGGACGGTCTCGGGAAGCGATCCGCAGCAGGCGACTTCTCCGTACATGTATTACAGTAGCATCAAAACGCACTTCATGCTGTCCGACG
Source organism: Phytophthora foliorum (assembly GCA_024679135.1). NCBI lineage: Eukaryota > Oomycota > Peronosporomycetes > Peronosporales > Peronosporaceae > Phytophthora > Phytophthora foliorum. Next base: position 12,968 of record JAHWLE010000816.1, read on the forward strand.
GACAGTGCAGCAATGCTGCCAGCATGGAGGGGACATGGTCACCGAATCACATCCGCGGTTGAAGTGGCGCATTTGGCAGCAAGGTTACTCGAAAAATTCGCTCACAGGATCGGCACTCCTAGCCATCTGTGCGTCGACGGTCGAGCCTGGCCCTGGTGTACATGTACAGTACACCCTGAGCTAACGAGGTGTTCACTCCACGGTCGGTGTTTTCAAAACGCTGCTCGTTCTGCTCGCGGGGATCCGGTTCCGATCCGCAGCGACTGGAACTGAGGAAAATGCACCGGGCAAGGGACACTGCAATTCCGGTGGGGCGATCACCTGGTGCTGACAGCACCAATATATACGGTGCTGGCGGGAAAGAGAGACGGCAAGCTGACCGGGCGCTGCACTCGACCCACTCCAGCGGCTAACGAAGAAACCCAAGAGTCTGCTGGTTTTAAGACTGTCGAACCCAGTGAGTGGCTGAGAAAGAGTGTTCTCACGCGTCACTGCGACTGCACCAGCTTTGGAGAGCGAAGTCCGGATAGACTGTCGTACATGTACTTTTGAAGGCTCGCGCCTGGTGCTCCCGATCCGAGGCTCAAAATTTATCGTTGGCAACGCACTGTTCAATAGTACCATGCAATGGTACAGTATGCTGCATAGGGCGTAGTGGACGAGCTCATTGGCACTGGTGTGTACCGTCAGTTCGAGCCGTTTTGGTCAGCATAATAGCGTAACAGCCTGGGCTGGGTGAGCCAAAAGTTTGGTTCGTATCAGCAGGATCTGCCGGGGAATCCGCGCAACAAGTTCAGCATTCTCGTCCATTGACCCAAGTTTCATACATTATATGTGAGCTAGGGGTACAGTACCTTCCGCGCTATTCGTCTCGTCGCGCAAGCGGTGATGCCTTCAACGACCAGTACATGTACATGTTTCCACCGCCAACGTCTCCTGTGCGTGCTTCGGCATTATGCTCACCAACAAAAGTGCGCAAGGTGCGTATATTCCTTCCGAGCTCATCGAGTTTTTTCTTGAAAAATGCTGCAGCTCGGTCATCTGTCGTCTATTTACCGCCGTTCCAAGTTGGAATCCAACATCCTCGTCACGAGGACTCGGGTGCCGCGCGATTTGTCCTTCCATCTGTGTTTTTTGGGCGAATCGCGACCACCATAGCCGAGGCGGCAATTACGCGAATGCGGCGAAGACATCGCTGCTGTCTGATCGAGCGGCTGCATGTACGGTACATGTACAAGCGCACGGCGTGCTCAGGTTGTCGTTCTTCAAGGACGTCCGTCACGTGCGCCGAGTGTTGGTGGAAATGGATAGGTGCGAGGAGGACGATATGTACCTGTAAGGACGCACCGCCAAATGCGGCGGAGTGCCTCCGTCTTCCAACCAGTATCGTTATGAGTCATAACTTATATATGACTTCCGTGGACGTGTCGCGTGGTGGCCCACGACCCATCGCTGGTGGGTCGTCTACTGTAGTGCTGCGTTCGGTCGACTACGAGTCCGTATAGTCTGGCCGATGCCGCTGCGCACGAGACGTTTTCGGTGCAGAGAGTGCGTGTGTCATCGCATGATCCTACCGCGGGATGAACTTCAGGATCTGTACTGTATATGTATAACGTTTTACGTTTACAGTGTACCAAAGTTTTGCACGAAAAGCAGTGCCTCCGTCGTGCATCGGTGTGCGCGCATCCAATCGCCGGTTCTTGGCAGCACAAGCACAAGTGGAGATCTGCCGCGACACGATGGTCAAATCCTCAGCTTGACAAGGCGGGGTGACATGTCCGCTTTGTGACTCTCAAAGGTCTTTTGATAACAATAATGCTGAGAGTTTCGTTGGACAGGCCGACATCGTGCAATCCCTTGCAAGCTCAGCTCATCAAACGAAGTCGAGCACTTGGTGTAGTGTGTATTGAGAAGAACGGTTAAATATGCTTTCGGTCTCCGCGACTTCCTACTAAGCTACATCGTCGTTAGTGGCGTGATTGAAATCACCGGTACATCACGAGCGGAGGGTAGTAGGCTGGCATCGCCATTGTCGGGCGAGCTTGCATCGCCGCGGCCGTGGTCGCCAGGGTAGTCATTGGGTCGAGGTAGCTCAGCAGGGGGCGTTGGTGAGGCAGTGAGGAACCGGCAATGTGAAGGCCCGGCAGCACCCCCTCCTTGCGGTCGGAGGACATGCTGCACGGATTCACAAGAAAGTCGATGGAGAGTTTGGACTTGATCGGCGACATGCTCGACTCGGAGCTGAGCCGAACCGACGACGACACCGGAGACCATGAGCCGGAGCTCAACGGGAGGAGCTTCGAGTGAGACTTGCAGTGGCCTCGCACCTGCGCAAACTTATCGCAGTCGGCGACGTGGCAGCGTCGGCCACCGCCATGTGAGATGCAGAAGCCCTTCGACTGGGCGAGTTTGGAGCAGCCGTCGAACGCGCATCGGCGGCCGCCGCCGTGCGCGATGCACAGGCCTCGACTCTGAGCTAGCTTCTGGCAGTTGGGGTCGCGGCAGCGCGAGCCCCCACCGTGGGCTTTGCACAGTCCGCGGGTCTGTGCGAACTTACCGCACTCGGGCATGCGGCACCGGGCACGGTTGGCGTTGCGGCGAGTGCTTGACGTGGGCATGGTGATCGGTCGAGTGGACTTTCTGAAGTGTGCCGTGCGGCGGGATTTGGCAAATGGTCGAGTGGCAAGGTCGCTTGGTGCGCAGGAATTTTGTTTGCGTCCGCTCGCGCCGAGGTGGACAATCCTGGGTCTTGGTCTTTGAACCAGGCAAGCGCACGGACAAGTGTACGTTCGATCCGACGATTTTAGGGTGCTCGCGAGATCGGCTGGCGCGTCGAAACCCTGCATCGCGGGGTGGAGTATCACACGCCTTTGCCTTGTCTGTCTGGACACAAGGTGCACGCCGAGACTTGTAGCATCCGCTCCTGTTGCGGACTCTGATCCACAGCCATTACTGGAGCATATGCGTGTTCGCGCGGCGCAGTATTGTCGTCCACGCGGTCTCCGCGTCAAGTACATCGCTTCAGGTGTTCCCCACTCACCTCCAGCAGGTAAAACACGTGCGCGTCGCCGTTCCGAGGCCCACCAACACGCTGAGCCACCGCGCAGCTGTGCTGATCTCTCTCGTGTGTTCACATGTAGAGGCGCTCGCCACATCCTCGCCATCTCTTTCACTTCCATCCACACACAGCAGTGGGCTCAGGAATCTGTCGTACCACAATTTGAGCGTTGTGCGCTCGAGTGGCTCACAGATGGCCGAAGGCTCATGAAGCCGTGCTACAGCAACGCTGCCACATCGGCTCCATGTGGAGGTCTCCTTTGGAAAGCCCCATGTTTGGTCTCTACGGCGAACTTCACTTTGTAAGGTGTCGATTTACTTCTGGTGCTTGTTACGCGCCTGGTTGGACCGATCACAGGTGCGCTAAAGAACCAAAGCATTTGTGCGCGTAGGGGCTATTATCACAGCTCGCTGTGCGTGCATGATGTCGACGAAGGAGGAGTCGGCTTGCTTTATTAGTGTCGCCGGGGTCGAAGTTGATAAAGGGCCATCTTATAGGCAATAAGCCTGTGGTTGTAGCTGTAAAGTCGACGGCACTTACACTCCGCGCCAGGATAAATCGGCCACCCACGTCGGTGGCCGCAACTCACTCAATTTTACGAGTTATCGCGCGCTATTTAGATATGATATAGCTCTAATGAGTAGGAATAAGCTATTAGTGTTAACGCGCTGCATTTCGCAGCCCATCGTCTAGCCAGCATACAAAGTGGTGCTTTTGGCACTGCGCCAGGTCAGATCGGCCATGCATGACCATACAAAAATCAAGTATAACAGAATGATTGTAAACTTTAGTAGTGAGTCTTGTTACCTTTCTTATCAAGTACTTCCACGCACCGACGAGGCATTGACTCGA
>JAHWLE010000817.1:0-16868 GCA_024679135.1 Phytophthora foliorum
TGCAGCACGGAAGGGAATCGCGATTTTCTTCGGTCGCGTACCAGGTGCAGGTAGTCCGTGGTCGACCCGATATCGCTTCTCCAGGCAATGTTCCAATACACCGAACGCTACCAGCCCTCGCAGCGCCAACAGTGGGTATATGAACGGTGAACATTTCTGTATATGGTCGCCAAGAGCTTCATGTAAACCCACACTCGAGTCTGTAATGGCCGTCACTAGTGATTCACGAGCAGCCCCAATTCCAAATGTATTCAACCACATGAGCTCAAACGGAGCGTTGTCAATCAAATCCAGCACCATCGACTTTTTCAGTTGCTCCCGCAGTAACTCGGTGCTTTCCACGGCAGTATTCAAACGCGTGCCGTCATACGCACCCATACGTGATGCATAGTCCGGTGAAGAACAAGCAACATGGGGAGCCTGCAGGACGTTAACGACTCGGGAGCTCGATGATTTATCGGTCATTGCTCGCAATAGAGCTTCTGCAACTTTCCATCGCTCGATACCGCTACAAAGAGGAATTGGAGTGCCCACTGCGTACACCAAATGATACTTGTGGTGAAGTAGCGCATCGCACTCGTCGAGTACGTCGACAAACTGGTCGTTATCGAGAATCTTGTCCAGGATCCTTACTACAGATTCATCGTGGCTTAGCTCTTGACGCTTTAGTTCCAGCGACATTCGATGCTCAGGAGAAACCATTTGAAAACCACCGAACAACCTTAACTCTTCAAGTGTATCGTGGATAAGCTCGAGCTTTCGAGTGTCCAAGTCGATCTGTCGATCGAACGGTTGCTCGACAATACTGATCTGCGCGTTAGAAGCCGACAAGTAGCGGTATATGAACTGCCGCGCTTCACTCAGCAAAGGACTCAAAAAATGAGCACGTACGACTCGCGGACACTGACAATGAGAGAAATACAGAACCAACATCGGCAGGATCACACGCGTCTTGCCACAACCCATGTTCAACTGGCAAACTGTTCCTGGCCCGTTGATAAGGTGCTGCACAGTCACAAATTGCTCGTGTCGGATCTGCAGCCTCCCCTCCACCTCGAATGCCAACCAGTACGGATATTCTGTCGATGACCACTGGCGCACATTGACAAGTTCATCCACCATCTGAGCGCTAGACAGTTCACCACTTTGCTTTGCTTTCCAGACGAGTCTCTCGACCTTGTCTTCTAGCACGCAGAGCTCCATAAATTGGATAACGCCTCTCTTGAAATGCTCTCTCGCTTTCGCAGTCAGCTGGTGGGTCAATGCGTATAGTGTTTCGTTGTCGAACGCGCATCGCACGATATCACTAACAGTGAGCCGTGGTAGGAAATTCACAAAGGCAAAAAGCCGATCACGTTCGCTGCTCGCACCTTTAGAAAATGCATCCCCCAAGTATTTTTCGGTCTCGCGTCGACGGGATGCAACATCTCCAAGTAACGTCGCAAATGAACCGAGAAGATCCTCTGGAGAAGCCTTCAGCTGAATTTGCGCTTGAGAGTTGTAGCAGTGCCAACTGAATTGCAGTTCATCCATCATCCCCTTGCTCATGGCATCAGTTGATCTACTTCTTAGTGGCAGCGGTGGAATCGTTCTCGTCGTTTGGCTAGTATACCTAACGAAACAGCCCAATTCCGCTTCGGTGAGCTTCACGAATTCATCTTGAACGGGAGGAGGATCTAACGACGCCAGTTCTTCACCAGAAATGGCCACCGACACACATTGCGTTTGCCCAAAGATGAATCTCTCTCCGTGTCGAAAGCGAGAGCGCAGGGGGTTCCGCTGAACTCTCCCCGCAATCATATCTGTGTACTCCGTTTTCTCATCGGCACTGTTCATAGCCCTGTCAGCAGCTTGAGTTTGACCATAAAGGAAAGCAAGACGGTTTGCTTGGGCTAGCCATGCTGCCGCCAAAATCTTCACTGCTGGTTCGCGGTAACTCAACTTGCAGATCGCTAGCAAAGTATCCCTTTCAAAGTCAGAAAATGGTCTACTCGATCTGCAAGCTCGTAGTATTTGCAGGGCAGCCTCCGCTCCGGTCATTTGCAAGCGCTTGATTGGTACATCCGTCCCAGCTAGAGCGTAAACGGCAGCCAGTTGCAGTCTCGCACTGATCGTCTCCGTTTCAAACACTTTCAATCGGCGGTGCAGGTCATAGGACGCAATATCAATAATACCATTCGCCTCGGAGGTGATGTCGATATCAACCATGCCATTAGAAGAATTGCCAACAGCACCAACTGGGAGTAACATACGAAGCTCTGGTCGACAAGTATCGGATCGGTCCTGCAGCTCCAGCACCAGGTATCGACTAAATCGCTGTAGAAAATCATCGAATTGCTGGTTTGTTGCCAAAATGTATCTTTTGTGCCCCACGGACTCGAACTGCTTGTTGCTGTTTAAAGAAAACATTAATTTGAACCGTGGCAATTCAATCGTCAAAGTATCATCCGGAGACTTGAGCGGGTGCAGAAATCGTTTGTCCTCAAGTTTTGTCAGGCGTGCAGCGCGTTTTCAAGCAGTTCTTCTCTTGGAACAAACCTGTCATAGTTCGGAAGCTGTTCTAAAATCCACTCGTCCGAGCACTTCGTATCACTGAAAGGCACTTTGTAGCATCATAAAGCGTCATTGTTGTCAAATGCGGCCACGAAAAAGACCTCACAAGACTTGGCCTCTGTCGGCCGAAAGAGAACACAGTTCTGCTCCATCCAGTACCAATGTGAATACAATTCACTCAGTCGAGATGGAAACAGTTCTCTGAACAGTTCAATCCAGCCGAGTGAGCATAACTGAAGCGTACTGCTAATCGTGCGTGACGAGTCCACGACGAGCTCTTGGACGAAGAGCTCTTCATCTGCTTGAAGCGCAAACTCGTATACTCGGTCACAGTACAGGCTTTTGGTTTGAAAGACATCATGGACAGAGAAAACTTCGAAGTTATACCTTCCAAACAGAGTCTTGAATCGTTCATGCTCTCGAATGCTGGTCGGGAGTCCCCCAGGAGGCTTGCCATCGGTCAACACAATACCCGTGAACAGATTAATCGCGTAATGCGCTCCGAATGATTCAAAGCAGCTCCCAAACTGCTCGTCGTCCAGCGCTAACTTGCTAACTTGACTCCACTCTTAACTGTTGGGGAGATGTCGGGCTCACCAAGTTCACCAATGCTGTGAGTACAATGTTCGCACCGCGCTTCTCCACATAAGCGATCAACCCCGATATCTGTCGAGCCATCATCTCATCCACCCTGCTCTCTACTCGAAGCATTTGCTCGGTAGAGGGAGCATTGTGGAACAGTGAAGACCCACTAACTTTCTTGTTCCACCCGCGAATGTACTGAGCGACGTGTTGAATAGCAGAAATCGCTGCGCGGTCGCTAACGACAGCCACCTTCAGGTCTTGCCAATTGAGCGCGATGCTGTACTCGGCACATAACGGCACTTCGTCAACGCATTTCTGGTGAACCAGCCAAAACGCAATCCACATCACCAGCATTTCACGACTTCGTTGCTCCACGTCCAGCGCGGATGTTAAGTGTGGAATCTGGCACCACTCACTCGCAACGTTCTGGTAAGCAGTGATGAGCGATTGCATTTGCTTCACGATAAGCTCATCGTCATCGCTATCGCTTACCTGTTCGTAGGTATGGTGTCCTTTTAGCTGAAGAGATCTTGCAAACATAAAGGCCTCAACTGTCCGCAGTGCTAGAGTGCATCTGTAAGCTTTCGGAGCAGTGTTTGATCGTTCCCATCGAAGGAGTTCACTCAAACTGCACGTAGCGCCATCAATAAAGAAACACCCTGCCAAATTTTCTACTACTCGACAATGCCGCACTTCGTCGCTTTCATCGTTTTCTGCATCGCGATCTCGTTCAGGTGAGACGATCTCCACACCACAATTGAGTTCACTGAGCTGCTGTAGCATTGTAGAATCTGGTAGACGGTAGTGCGAGGCGGTTTGGCGATTCGCTGCATCAACCAAACCATCAATGCTACTTCGTAGGGCAGCACACTTCTCCTGGAGCGCAGACACCTCATACCCGCAGTCCAGGAGTTCGACAACGTTCTGAACGACGACTTGCAGCATGAAAACCAAGTTGTCGACAGAGTCACAACTGTCTTTCACATGGACACCACGACCAAACGCGGTCAGTGCTTCTTCCGTAGTCGTTTGGAGCAAATTCAACCGAAACATTACCATCGTTTTCCGAAACAAACCTTGGCCGCAGCAGAGATTGTATGCGAAGGCTGCTTGGACGAGTGGCCAGCACGTGTCACGAGGTCTTCCTCCAGTGTGTTGCCCGACATCCGTTGTTCCTCCGTGGGGAGGGAGATGTCACTTCCTTCTTCTTCGTCTTCTAACATCGAAGTTACACAAGCAACAGCACGGCGTACCACAGCTGCAATAAACTGTGGCGTCTTCTGATGCCCCAAGTCATTGATCGCTGCACTCCGCTTTGATCCTTTGCTCTCATGAGCTTTATGCAGCTTCGTCACAAACGCTTTCCCAAATTCCTCTACCAATGCTGGATCCAGATCTGTGCAATGCAAGACGTTGTAAATTTTGGGAACCGCACTATGCACGCACTTCCCCGTTGGGATGAAGTGCAGCGCTCGCTCCCATCCATCGATGAAAATCACTTCCAGCTTCAGCACAGCGGCGTTCACTATAGTTCGCTGCACTGCACAGCCATACTCGGGCAGCCACGGATCGTACCAAACATCCCCCGCTTGTGAATATCGTCCCCCGAGCTTTCTAGACGACGAACTACCTCTCGTAGCACTTCAACCTCATGAACAGCGAAGACTGAAGCCGGAACAACTCGATCGTCGACGAGGGGGTTTACCCAAGCACAGTGATGGTTGTCCACCGTCACCGCCTCCAACTTGCCCACGAACGCAGCAACATTCCTCACTAAAGTTTCACACAATGCATCGTCTTGTCGGTCACTCGGTGTTTTGTGCTTGAAACGGAAAACGACGTTGAGCAGCTCGCCACTGTCAGTTTTTGTCGCTGCAGGGCTTCTAACCCCGTGGGCTCCGCTGGGCGTGTAGAGGTACCGTTCTCACAACCAAACGTGAGTCTGGGACAAAAGCGATGACGGTCAAAAATGTAGATCACCCGACGACACCAAATACATTCGTTGTCTTGGCTACCACAAGGCAAAACAGTGATTTTATCCCTTCTGTACAGGTAATGCTGGTCGTCAGCCTCGCGACGATTGCTGCATTGATTGTTGTAAAGCGGCGATCCCCAGGCACAACCCACAACAAACTTGACGCAGACGTGTATTACCATTTGCATGTTGAACGAGACCACGGAGATTTCCTTTATCAACGTTACAAGTACACCCACGAGTTATGAGAGCACGATTTTGAGCAAGAAATACTTGTGGTTGTCATTGTTGCTATGTCGAGAACTTGCTTTGAATCACTTGGAATGCTACAAGTTGAAGTAACCAAAGTGCACAACATTCAGAAGGTAACTACCGAGCGAATATGGCATTCAATCACACATAAGCACTTCATTTTCTAGCAGCTGGGGCGAATCACTTGCAGTCTTCCAAATCCATACGGCAACAAAGTTCATGCAGGAATGAGCGTGTCCACTTGTGGTTATTGCCTCGCGACGTCACAAAGTTACTCAGCGTCGCCTCTCGCTGTACCAAAGAATGAAGAAATTTACGGAATGGGGGCTCCACAACATTTTCCTGGTGCTTTGCTAGCATCGTCTCACCGTTAAATATGTGGCATGCAATGGTCGAGAGCAGCGGCAGATCTCCATCGGGAAGAGAACCCAGTGTCATTTGCACGTCGTGGAATTTGGGGAGCACTCCAACACGAGCAATACTCTCACATGCAAATGCTAGATTCACGAATCGGAAGCTGCAGGCGTCTGAATTCCCACGAGTTGACCACAGCAGCTCCAAAATGTGGTCTGCCTCGCACTCGGATACCAGCAAAACTTGACCACTGTTAAACACAAGCATCACATCACTCACCCTCAAGAATTCATTCACACCAGTAACCCTTGCACGTGCCAGAATTGTCGAGGCAAAATTCTCCGTCACGAACAGATGAGCTTTAGCCCATGCCAGATTTGCTAATTCTTTGGACGTGGTCAGCAAGCGCATGTAGCTTTCCATGTTAAGCACTCGTACAGTTGTCTGGAGTGCCTCCACTGAGCGAACCTGTAAAATAGCAGCGTAGTTCCATGTCTGCTCTTTTGCTGGTATGTACTGCGCCATTTCGACCACTCTTTCGTGCTCGGTTTCTTCCTCCACCTGCAGCTCTCGTTCGCACTCGTCGGTATGCGAGGTGACACAAACCTCGTCGTCAAGCCCGTATATGGAACCTGTGCTGCAGATTTGAGTTACCAAGTCGTCATTGATGCCTTCAAACGCCAACCGAGCCTTTGACTCAATAATTCGAGCAATCTTGTCCACGTTGAGTTTCTCTCGATACAGCGTTCCTAGCGACCAGATTTCATCTACTAGTTCTTCACCTCGGTCGAGTTGTGTCTTGCGATAATGAATGCCGTTGCCTGCCCATTCCAGTAGCCCACGAACAGACTCAGCTTTTGTGTTATCCATGACCCAATTCAACACATCAAGAGCAGACAAGTGAGAAATCTCACGATGTCCGCTAGTCTGCAGAATACTCTGAGTGATTTCGTCAAAGCTAGCAATCCATAGCGTTTGATTGCATCCGAGCTGTCTCATACGTCCAGCGCCTTGCATCAGTTTGTCTTTGGTAAGTTTCGGGCCAATTGTCAGCACAGCTGATGCGTAGACTGGTAGTTTCATGTCAGATCCCCTCGAACGAGCTTCGTCAAAAATCACAAATGTCTCCTTTTCAAGCATCGACGCGTTTTTCAAAGACATCTTAACTCGACGAGCCTTTTCCGCAATCATCCAGCAGTTGTGTTCGTCACGGCTATCATAGTACGTCACGCCAGCGAAGTTTAAGTCAGGTAGACCGAGCAGGAATTCTGCTGCATCATCGTTCCCCACTCCAGCAAGAAGAGCACCCGTATCAATGAGAGCTTGTGCACCTTTTCTCGTAGCAAAAATCAAGACACTCTGCCACGGAATTGCTGTCTGTTCTAGACTGGGACATATCACCTCATAGCTTTGCGTTACCTGGAGGATCTTGTCGATCATTTTACCATTCGTTCCCAGAAGTGAAGGTTCATTCGGCTCGCGCTGCATCACCGAGAGTGGAAGCAGTCGGTGGTTATCGTTCGTTCCCGAAAATCCAATCGTTTTGTCTCCGGCTGCGAGATTCCACGCCGTTCGTGACAATCGCTGCGGGTACTGCTGAGTGTCCTTCGGGAAGATGCACGTGTTCAGGTAGAAATTGACCACTTCCATGCAAAACTTGTATACCCAGCAAAGTGTTTCGAGTTGTTGAGTGTCCGCCAGACTTATATGGCGCACGTCGCACAGAACCTGTCGATCTCCTTCATTCAAGCCGTTTTCGACACTAGCATACCATTGCCCGTATTGCTGACGCTGCTCAGAAATATTCAAACGCAGTAGCATTCCGAAGGCAGTTTGAACTTCTTGGTCCTTGAGCCCGCCATGGTAATACCCCAGCAGCGTGAGAACGATGCAAACGTCAGGGTGGCTGAATTCTGATCGTTCGGACGGAACATCAGCAGCACGGTAGGGAATTGCTATCTTTTTTGGTCGCGTGCCAGGATGGGGAAGGCCGAAATCAACTCGGTAGCGCTTTTCCATGCAGTGTTCCAATACACCGAACGCTATCAATCCCCGTAATGCTAGCAACTGGTCTACGTACGGTGTAAATTTTTGCATGTGGTCACCAAGAGCTTCTTGCAGGCTTACGCTGGAGTCAACCATTGCCGTGATGAGCGATTCACGGGCATCTCCTTGTCCAAACGTATTCAACCACAATAACTCAAACGGAGCATTGTCGATCAGATCCAACACCAGCCCTTGCTTTAGCTGTTTACGATGCATCTCGGTGCTTTTCACGGCAGTGTTGAGTCGGGTACCTCCATAAGCACCCAAGCGCGACACGTAGTCCGGTGAAGTGCACGACACATAGGGAGCCTGAAGAATTTCGGCCACACGAGACCCCGGGTTTTTGTTGGCTATGAGTCGTAACAGAGCCTCTGCAGCCTTCCACCTCGCGATACCGCTACAGAGATCAGCAGGTTCGCCTGCTGCATACACCAAATGGTACCTGTGGTGCAAAATGGCATCGCATTCATCCAATACGTCGACAAACTGAGTGCCGTCAAGAATTTCATCCAGCATTTCAGCAATGGGAGCATCAAAATCTAGCTCCAAACGCTTTAACTCCAACGACATTCGATGCTCGGGAGCTACAATCTGAACACCGCCAAATAATTTCAACTCTTGCAAGGAGTCCCGGATCAACTCTAGCTTATCAAGGCTCAACTCAATCTGTCGGTGAAATGGCTGCTCGAAAACACTCAGACGGGCGTTGGTCGCGGACAAGTACCGATGCATGAACTGTCTCGCTTCGCTTAGTAAAGGACCCAAAAAATGTGCACGAACGACTTGAGGGCATCCACTCCGCGTGAAATGCAGAAACAGCATCGGTAAGATCACTCGAGTCTTGCCACAGCCCATATTCAGCTGGCAAACTGTCCCAGGTTGATTAATGAGGTGACATGCGATCACAAATTGCTCGTGTCGGATCTGAAGTCGTCCTTCCACCTCGAATGCCAGCCAGTACGGATACTCCGCCGATCGCCATTGGCGCTTGTTGCTGAGTTCACCCAGCAACTGAGCGTCCGCCAGTTCGGTGCTATGCTTGCTAATGCGAACAATTCTCTCCATCTTGTCTTCCAGCACGCAAAGCTCCATGAAGCAAAGTACATATCTCTTCAGTTGCACCCTCGCTTTTGCACTTGACTTCGGCACCACTGTGTGCAGTGTTTCGTCGTCGAAAGCGCAACGGACAAGATCACTCATGGTCACCCTTGGTAAGAAGTTCGCTAGGGATAGAAGATGGTCACGTCTGGTGCTTGTAGCCTTTGCAAACGAGTCCCACAGATATTGCTCCATTTTGCGTCGGTGGGACGAAACATCAGCTTGTAACTCTGTAAACGCTTCGAGCAGTTTCTCCGGTGAATCAGTCAGCAAACTTTGAGCTTGCGAGTGATGACAATCCCAACTATCTTGCAGTTCATGTAGCATGCCTTTGCTCATAGCATTATCAGAGCTGCATTCCAACGGGAGTCGTCGTACTTTTGTTGTTACTGTCGTGCACCTGACGAAACAGCTAAGCCTCTCCTCAATATCCTTGACGTAGTTGTCTCCAACAGGAGGGAAGTCCAAGTCCACAACTTCTTCAACCGAGACAATCACTTGTGAGCGTTGCATCTGACCGAAGATTAGTATCTCCTCATCACTTTGGAACAAAGAGCGTAGAGGATTTTGCTGGATCGCCGCAGCGCACATATCCGCGTACTCCGTTTTCTCGTCAGAACCGTCCATACCTGTGCTGATCGTTTGGGTTTGGCCAAAGAGAAATGCTAGACGGTCTGCTTCTGTCAACAAGGCCACTGCCATGATTTTCACCGCTGGTTTGCGATAGCTCAGCTTGCAAATGGCCACTAGGGTGTCCTTTTCCGAACAAGAAAATGGCCGGGTCGATCGACAAGCTCGTAGCATTTGCAGTGCCGCCTCAGCTCCGGTCATTTGCAATCGCTGGCTCGGTACTTCTGTTCCAGCACAAGCGCAGATAGCAGCCATTTGTAGTCTAGCACCAATTGTTTCCGTCTCGAATACCCCCAGACGTCTGTGCTCGTCAAAGCAAGCAACATCAATTTGGCGATCCGGCTGAGTCGGGGCTCCTATATCGACCATACCTCCAACACATTCTACAACAGAACCTACCGGAAGCAGCACGCGAAACTGAGGTCGCGATGTGTCCGATCTATCTTTCAGCTCCAACACTAGATATCGTCTGAATCGTGGCAAAAAATCTTTAAACTGTTGGTTTGTCGCCAAGATGTATCCTTTATGCTGCACAGACTCCAATTGCATGTCACCATTGAGAAGAAACGCGAGCTTGAACCGCGGCAACTCAATTTTTAGGATTCCTTCTGTGGACTTCAGCACGTGTACGAATTTCGCATTCTCAAATTTCGTCAGCACACTCACTACACTGACAAGCGATTCATCGCTCTGAACAAACCGATCATATCCATCAAGATGATTTAATATCCATTCGTATGGCCGCTTTGTGTCGCTGAATGGTACCTTGAAGCATTCTAACCTTCTTTTCGTGTTGAAAGTGAGCACGAAAAATACCTCTCGATCCTTTGCCGTCTTTGGTCGAAGGAGAACGCACTTTTCCTCCATCCAGTACCAATGAGAATACAGTTCTCGCAGTCGAGCTGGAAACACTTTGCTAAACTTCTCAATCCACCTGGAAGAACATAATTGAAGCGTCCTTGAAATTGCACCGGATGTGCATGTTTTGAGCTCCTGGATGAAGAGCTCTCCACCTCTCTGAAGTTCAAAATCATACAGTCGACCACAGCACTTCCGTTCGGTCCGCAGCACTCCATTTAGGAAGTAAACTTCGAAGTTGCAGCCCTGGAATAACTCTCTGAATATCTTGTGTTCTCGAATATTGCTGGGCAGTCCACCTGGTGTATAACCATCCGTCAGCACGCTACCCGTGAACAAATTAATGGCATAATGAGAGTTTGTGGGTTCATCGAACGCTTCAAAACAACTTGCAAACTGCTCAACTCGAAGTGAGTTTTTGTCAAATTGTTTCCAAGTGAGCGCTGCTGGAGCTGTTTCGCTTATCAAGTGCACCAAACGCGTGAGAACTGTGTCAATACCAACCTTCTTGACGTAATCGATTAGCTGTGGAATTCGATGAGACATCACCTCGACGATTCTTCTCTCCACATGAGCCATTTCTAAGGTGGGAAGCAAATTCACACTGGCGCAGATAAGCGCGTTACGAAACAACACAATGAGCTCGCACACTTCCTGAGCCATTTCGTCATCCCACGGCCCCAGTGTGTAGGCTAAGAGAGCGTAGCCGTACAGAATGCACTCTTTCTGACGACCCTCAGCGATTTGTTGCGATGAAGTATCCCCAACGTACTTTTGCCGTGCATCCTTTTCGTTCTCTGCCCAACGTCTCGCCATTCTAGCAAACTGCTTCACAAGTGGTGCAGCCTCTTTTGTGAACTGAAGTGCATACCCTGCCAGCTCACTAAGAAGCGGGACGCATTCGAAACTACGCGGGGTCTGCTCAAGTTTATCGGCGATGGCTGTAAGCGTAGTGCAAAAGGTCCGAAGACCATCTTTACTTCGCAGCATATCATACTTCCACAGCAGTAGCGGTTCAGCCTCATCCGTGAGATCCCCAACTTGATAAAAAGACTGTCGAACGATAGTTTCCACACAAGGATTCGACCACGGCAGAATGTCGTCGAGTAAGGCGCACAGTAGCTTTCGGTACTGCTGGTTGGGATATGCACGCAGAGACCCAAGCGCAATGAACGACACCTTATTGAAATCTTCCGGTTTTTGACATAGGTTTGCATACACCTTGTTTCCACGTGTGTAGTCTTCGCCAGGCCAAACATTCATCCACTGGAGTTCGTGAAATGTTCGGGGTACCTTTTCGATAAAGCTATCGACAATGCTCGTTTCCGAAACATTAAAAGGGTTCATTCTCACCCCGGACACATTTTCCCATGTCAACGTGGACCCAATCAAGGTAGGGTCCCAAATACACTCCTCCGCGTACTGAGAAAGGTTGTACAATTTGTCCACAGTGTTTGGTCCATTGATTCTCGGGAGGTTGAATGGACCAGGACTCACCGTGAACACTTTGGCACTTTCACGAAATACTGCGGATGGCGCACGCTGAGAATAAAATTGTGACCACGTCGACGAGCTGAGCCTCGGTAGCATCTTCATTTCGGATGTCGGCTCAGCTGGCGCGAGGGTACGCTGTGCAGTCAAACACAAGTTACCCAAAATCTCGAGCTTTCTCGGCATATTCAGCATGAATATGACTTGAATTGCGTCGCCCTTCGATGGAGGAAGAGGTCGGACAGGAAACGGAGGAGGTATGAGCGTTCTGCTTAGCGCTGCATCCGTTCGCTTTATCGCAACGTTGATTTGGCGGATATCGCGCCTCAAACACTTTGTAGCATGACTTCCACGATAATAAGCGATCGGGTGCTCTTGACGGATGCGTTCTTCTTCATCCTCTAGCTCGCTTTGCTTCACCCGCAAGTTTTGCCGTTCACTGCAGATTTCGGCGCGAAGATTTTCCGCTTCCGCTTTCTTCCTCTCAATTGTTCTCCATTTGCTCTCCACGTGTGCCTCCCAGACTTCAAGCTCGCGATCGTGAATTGCGTTCATACTAGTACTGCTCAGACCATACCTCCGACCAAAGTCAAACGTTGGTTCTTGATTAGTCAAATGGAAGAGCGGGCCTCCCCTTGTCTTCTGATTCCAGCCACGGATATACTGAGCGACATGCTGAAGAGCGGAAATTGCAGCACGATCACTCAAAACAGCCACTTTCAGGTCCTTCCAGTTGAGTGCAATATTGTACTCAGCACACAAAGGCACTTCATCAACGCACTTTTGGTGGACCAGACAAAACGCAACCCACGCCACTAACAATTCACGACTCCGTTGCTCCACATTCAAAACGGACGACGCTCGCGGAAGTTGTCGCCACGCACTAGCAACTTTCTGATAAACAGTGACGAGCGATTGCACTTGCTCCACGAATCTCTCATCATCGTCGTTCGGGTGCACTAAGATGGCTTCCCCAATTAGTCCAGCAGATCTCTCAAACATGTATGCTTCCACTGTTCGAAGCACTAGGATACACTTGTACGAGTCCGGAGCAGCGTTCGCTTGTTCCCACTGAAGCAGCGCATTCAGACTGCACGTAGTCCCATCAAGAAATTCACATCCCTTCAAAGTCGCCAATGCACGACAACGACGTTTTTCATTGCCTTCATCTCTGTTCGAACCACTGTCTCGTTTCGGCAAGCTGATGTCAACACTGCAACCAAGATTATTGAGCTGCTGCAACACCTTGGGCTCCGGTAAAACAAATCGAGTAGCTGTTCTATGATTTAAATTTTCTACCAAGGATTCGATAGTGCATCGCAGCGTAGAGCATTGCGTTTCCAAAGCCATAACATCGTACCCGCAGTCCACGAGCTCGACGACATTGTGGACTACAACTTGTAGCATGAAAAACGTGTCGTCCACCAAGTCACAACCGATCTTTACATCAATGGTAGAACGCCGAAAAACCCGCTCAGCGTCGCGCACTGCTCTTTGGAGCAAACTCAGCTGAAACATCACCAGGGTCTTCCGGAAAAGACCTCGTCCGCAGCAGAGGTTTTGTGTAATAACTGCTTGAACGAGTGGCCAACACGTGTCGCGAGGTTGCCCTCCAGTGTGCCGCCCCACATCCGTCGTACCCCCTCTAGGGGCAAAAGAGCTGCTACCAGAACTACCAGTAGCTTCTTTTGTTACCCGTGCAACGGCACATCGCACTACTGCAGCAATAAATTGCGGTGTTTTCTGGTGCCCCAACTCGTTGGTTGCTGCACTTCGTTCGGATCTTCGGCACCGCTGAGCTTGATGCAACTCACTAGCAAACGTAGTTTGGAACTCCCTCTCCAGTACCCTTTTCATATCTGCACAATGTAAAATGTGATGCAACTTCGGGACCGAGCTGTGGATGCATTCTCCGTTTGGCAAGAAATGCAGCGATCGCTCCCATCCATCGATAAAAATCACTTCCAGCTTCACCACAGCCGCATTCACCATAGTACGTTGAATTGCACAGCCGTACATTGGCAACCACGGCTCGTACCACACATCACCTCGCTTGTGTTTTCCATTAGACGAAGCCGTAACGCGACGACACACCTCTTTCAAGATATTCACTTCATGAGCAGTGAAGTTTGCTGCTGGAACGACTCGATCATCCGCAAGAGGGTCCAGCCTTCCGCACAAGTACCCTTCCACCTCGATAGCCTCCAGATCTGCCACGAATGCTGCAAAACGTTTCACTAATGCCATGCACAGGGCTTCATCTTGGCGATCGCATGGAGCTTTGTGTTTGAAGCGAAACACTGAGTTTAGTAGCTGGTTGTCTGTCATCACTGGTGAATTCTGTAAACCGGAGAAAGTTGCAAAATGGACAGCATGCCCGCCACCTACAATTCGTAGTCAGCTTGTATCTTTGCATGTTGAAGCAAACTTTTCTTTCTTATCGGCATGAGTCAATAGCTATCGATGTCTTCTACAGGCACTTTCCGGGGGCCATTCTCAACAAATTCTTTTTCAACCGCACCGCTGAAATGGAAAATCAACGACAAAAAACCACCGTACTGCAACCGTCTGCATAGTTGTGGCTGCAGTTTGCCTCTTAAAATCACCAATGCAACAACCGCCATTATGGTCACTCCTAGCACCGGGAACATAGTAGTGGTAAAAGCATTATATTGGATTGCAACAACCATGACATTCCTCACTTGGTCGTCGCGCAGCAGGAACTAAAACAAATGTTACTCGGAGAACGCGATTTCAGGCTCATGGTGGTGGCTCTTGGCCAACGAACTTCAATTTGGAACGCAAAATGTTTCTTCTTGTTCTCACATGTAAGCACTCCATCTTCTTGTGTGCAAAAGCGAATCACTGGCAGTCTTCCAGATCCATACGGCAGCACAGCTCATGCAGAAATGAGCGCGTCCACTTGTGGCTGTTGCCTCGCGACTTCACAAAGTTGCTCAGCGTCACCTCTCGTTGGATTAAAGGACGAAGCATTTCACGGAATGCGGGTTCAATAACAGCTCGCTGGTGCTTCGCAAGCATAGTTTCACCGTTATACAGGTAGCAAGCTATAGTTGACAGCATCGGTAGAGCTCCATCGAGACGTGGGCCAACTACTAGGGGAACATCGTGGAACTTAGTGTGCACCCTGACACGATCAATGGTGTCACAAGCGAATGCTAGATTCACGAAGCAGAAGTTGCAAGACGTTGATCTCCCAGCAGTAGACCACATCAATTCCAAGATATGATCAGCTTCACACTCAGATACCAGCAGCACTTGATCATTCTTGAACACCAACATGACATCGATCACTCGTAGAAATTCGTTCATGCGGTCCAAGCGCCGTGCCATGATCGTCGTGAAAAAATTCTCTGTTCCGAAGATGTGAGCGCTTGTCCAAGGCAGGTCCGCAAATTCCTTGGGGGAAATCCACTGGCGAATGAATTTTGTCATGCCTAGAACTTGCACAACCCCATTGAGGCTCTCGACTGACTGTGCCCGTAACATTACCTTATAGTTCCAGGTCTTTTCCTGCGTGGGCGAGCATATCATCGCTTCGACCTCTTGCATCTGCTGCACTTCTTCCTCGACTTGAAGCTCTTGCTCACACTCATCGGTGTGCGAGGTCACATACACTTCGTCATCAAGTCCATACACGTATCCTCGGTGGCAGATTTTCGAGACCAACGCATCGACGGCATCCTTGAAGTCAAGTCGAGCCTTCGACCGAATCACTTGAGCGATCTTGTCAATACAGAGTTTCTCTTGGTACAACGTTTCCAGTGCCCAATTGTCATCCACTAGCTCTGCCTTTTGGTCGAGTTGAGTCTTTCGGAAATGAATTCCATTGCCTGCCCACTCCAGCAATCCACGAACAGCTTCTGCCTTCGTGTTGTCCATGACCCAATTCAGAACGTCAAGCGTAGACAAGTCTGCAGCATCACTTTTCCCGCTCGTTTGGAGGACACTCTGTGCAACCTCATCAAAGCTCGCAATCCAGAGCGTTTGGTTGCATCCAAGCTGCCTCATGCGACCAGCGCCTTGCATCATTTTGTCCTTGGTGAGTTTCGGTCCTAGTGTAAGTACAGCTGCAGCATCCGGAAGAAGTTTCATGTCGGATCCTCTCGAGCGAGCTTCGTCAAAAATCACGAACGTCTCTTTTTCAGACATGGACGCCTTTTTCAAAAGCATCGAAAGATGGCGGGTCTTCTCAACAATTACCCAGCAGTTGTGTTCTTCACGGCCGTCATAGTACGTCACACCTTCAAACTCGAATTCAGGCTGCTGAAGGAGAAATTCTGCGGCGTCATGGTTAGAGACACCAGCAAGCAGTGCCCCAGTATCAATTAAAGCTTGTGCACTCTTAGCCATCGCGAATTGAAGAACACTTTGCCATGGGATCGAGGCAGGCTGCAAATCGGGGTGAATAACCTCATAGCTCTGCGCTACCTGCAAAATCCTGGCGATCATTTTGCCATTCGTGCCCAACAACGAAGGTTCATCTGGCTCTTGCTGCGTGACAGAAAGTGGAAGCAAGCGGTGGTTGTCGTTCGTTCCCGAAAATCCGATGTTATTGTCTCCTGCTGCGAGATTCCACGCCGTTCGCGACAACCGTTGTGGGTATTGTTGCGTATCCTTCGGAAATACACACGTGTTCAGGTAGAAATTGATCGCTTCCATGCAAAACTTGTAAACCCGGCAGAGTGTCTCGAACTGTCGGGCATCGGTAAGACTTATATGACGCACATCACATAGAGCCTTCCGGTCTTCTTCGTTCAATCCCAATTCGACACTAGAGTACCAGCGATCATACTGTTGGTGCTGCTCCGAAATATCAAGGCATAGCAACATTCGAAAAGCATTTTGAACCTCATCGTCTGTGAGGCCACCGTGATAATACCCTAGCAGGGTCAGCACAATGCAAACGTCAGGGTGGCTGAATTCAGATCTCTCCGAAGGAACATCTGCAGCACGGAAGGGAATCGCGATTTTCTTCGGTCGCGTACCAGGTGCAGGTAGTCCG
>JAHWLE010000818.1:0-16838 GCA_024679135.1 Phytophthora foliorum
TGCTCGATTTTTGGGCTTGAGCCACTGTTTTATCTCAGTACACTTCGGTCGCAAGGATTTGATGGATGGTATGGATCTTGGACACCGTGAAGCTTGACGAAGCGGGGGGAGGGCAGCATTCTGGGCGAGACCGGAGCAGAGGCAGGAAACCACTTGAGGGGTAGAAGGGAGATTCGAAAGTGATTGATTGATCGGAGTTACTCTGGCTAGCCTACCACATAGACACGCAGCTTGCGTCCAATCATTAGGTGCGTCCAATCACTACCCTATGCTCGTCCAATCATCCTACTCGTCTAATCATCGGGAATCACTACCCTATGCTCGTCCAAACATCCTACTCGTCTAATCATCGGTGGCATAATCAACTTAGCGTAATCACCGTAATCGACGTGGGTTTGCATTGGACCGGTTCGGGTTAACCGGTTAACGGACAATAACCGTTGCCAAACCGGTAACCCTCAATAAAGTGCCATGCCAAGACCCATGGGCTTGCCCCGGACGGCGCCCGATGATCAAAAGGGAGGATGCAGACAGTTGACGACCAAACCTGCACGAAGGTCCTCTTGCTTGAGCCCTGGAAGCCTCCTGTTCATGGAGCGCAACTACTTGTCCCACTTTTGTAGGGTTAGGTGAAGGTTTTGGGTCGTATAAGCACCATAACGAGGATACCCATGGTCCACACCGCTTTCCACCTTCCCCAATCGATCCAACACTTTGAGCATGTGCGCCGGGGTTAGATAGTCGATGCTCTGCAGTGCATTATTGACGGAGCAGAGTCCTCAAAAAGAGTATATGTCTGGCAAACTCTCCTGCGTCTGATACTTGACACGAATTCGAGTACTAGCTGGCATCTACATATTAAAGATAAATGACTCACAGTTGGCATAGGTGGTATATAACAAATCCAATACTATACAAAAATGGTACACAATGGTAATCCCTCAAGTAACAGAACCACAGCGAATTTTTTCGACCGAAGTGTACTGAGATAAAACAGTGGCTCAAGCCCAAAAATCGAGCACCCTATCATGCAGTGCGAAAGAAACTGGAGTTACCGTACAGTAGGTGAAGGTCTTGGTAGGCAGCAACTCGAAGAATGAGCACAACACCTTACATGCTAGCAGCAAAATCTAGCAGGAGAAAATAGCATGACTAGCTACAACAACCGCTTCTAGATGCTATAGTATCGCAAATACAGTAAATATATCCATATTGCAAGCCAAATCAACAGCAGCAGCATCACAAACCACTAGGTGAAAACGCTCCATGAACACAGTCCAAAAAATGATGTTCTATTACTGTATTAAAATGTCATATAAATTTCGCACTGTCCCTTCACGAATCGAAAATGGCAGCGTTTTACCTCGTTGGGACGGTGGCGCGGTCGTCCGCTCTAGCCACCACAACTATCTGCCCTGGTACGTTGTTTGAGGCACGGCGTATGCGACTGGGGCTGCCCTGGAACGTTGTTTGGGGCACGGCGTGAGTTGCGGAGCGGGCTTCGCAAGAGAGGCTGTTAGAGTATGCGAGGCTGCTCTCCCTCTATTGTGCTCCACATAACCCCCCCCCCCCCCCCCCCCCCTTTTTGGCATTACGAGTCGTAAATGCTCACCATGGGCTTGAACCAGTCATGGATGCAGATCACACAATAGATGTATTCCATACACAATGTATCCATTAACTACGTGAACGGAGGCCAGAGCTCCACTATCTCCCGACGCTTTAATATCTCAATCACAACTCGATCTCCTTTCTTCGCCGCCAGATCCTCTTCTTACGATCACGCAGGCCACCCCTTAACATCAATGTTGTGACTTCAGAGCGACTGTCCGGTGTCTACACGGCCATTGAGTGTCTTGACAATGTGGTCGCGGCGCATGTATGGCGGTCCACTACGACAACCCAGGGCCTCCCAAATAAGAGTCGGTGGGACACCTAAGTAGGTACCAGTCTACCTTTATTTCTATTCGAATATATCCTCGAACTGCTCTGAAGGTACCAGTTATCCCAACAGGCAGAACTCACACCGTAAAATGGTTTATTATATATATATATATATACCTATACGCACATTGATGGGGCCGCTGCAGCTGTCGCTCGCTCCTTGATCCGGTAGACGCCGCGCCGTCCGCTCGCTTCCTTTCCCCGCCACCGCTGAAGTGTCGATTTGGGAATAAGTTCGCGTTTAGGTTCGATTTTAAACCGACACGCTCGGCCATTTTTGTAAATTCGGGCATAGGTTTTGTTGTCAGGACAGCAGTGGCAGTCGGTTAGACGGGTCGATGAAGTAAACGCCCAACATAAAGTATACCAACAAGCAGGCCCAAGCAGGAGTACGGGTGCAGGACGGACAGCCATAACGCTCGGTTATTAGACAGGGGGTTTAATACTCACAAATCATATGACTAATAGAAATGACGTATTGAGATCTTAGTGAGCATACCAGTAATCGGTTGGAAGTGAAATATATTAATAAATCCCCGTAATATAACATTTGAAATGTATCGTCATATTTTAGAATAACCTGATATTGTGATGCAAATGTGACTACAACTTCAGTAACCCGGTACTGATGACACTCATTAAACGACGTGTTCACATGTGATATTTACCTCGTACTGATGACACTCATTAAACGACGTGTTCACCTGTGATACTTACCTGGTTGCTCTTTCTCTGTCCCGCCCTGCCGCGGACACAGAAGCAACTGAGGATGTTTCTATCCAGAGCGCCGGGAAATACCTTTTTTTTTATTTTTTTCAGGGTTATTTTCCATTTACCGGAGATACATTACATTCTGTACAGATTCAGTAAAGCTTCTTTCCATTTCGCCAGCGGCTACTTTTTACTATGGGTGTTTTTGTCACTGAGTGCAGTTCTATTGTATTTCGTAAGGCTACTATTGATTTCGTTGTCGTACGAAATGGATGTAGGCGTTCAGCTGAGGTGCACAGAGACAAAAAGGCAAGAAGTGCACATTTAGAAAATTGATAGGAATTTTAAATAGAAAATAGCTTGCAATATTATACTCTATCTGACGATATGCTCTCTATGAATTGCCTGCACGGCGGAACGGATGCGCTGTTCATTTCGCATTTGCCATGCTAAGACGCCTCCGCTCCGCCGCCAACGATGCCTACGATGACATCGGGCGTCTTCGTCTACAATTTCGCGACGCTGAAGAAACGATTTGACGCCAAGCGCGCGAGACCGGTTTTGTGAACGTTGGCTTGCTCAATGATTTAGTGAAGATATCTGCCACCATTTCTTTTGTGTTACTGTACAGAATTTCAAATTCTTTACGTTTTCCTTCTCTTGTATGAAAGAGTATCACAAATGAATGTTTACTTCGATTCTGAAGAGTTGTTTTATTTGAAAGCTTAATACAGCTCTGGTTGTCCTCGTAGAGGGTGATTGCATGTGGATTCTCGTGTTTTAGTTCTACAAGTAGTAGGCTGAGGAAAATAACTTCCTGCATGCAATGGCACAAAGCTATGTACTCTGATGCTGTTGTCGATAGCACCACTGTGTGGTGCTTTCTCGACTGCCATGAAATTGGGCTTCCGCACATGTAGGTGATGTATCCTCCGACTGATCACCGTGTGTGTAGGCAGTTGGCATAGTCAGCGTCTGAAAACGCTTTGAGGTAATGTTGTGTGGTATACTGCTCTAGGTTTTACCAATCCGCCAAGGGTAATACCCAGGTTGCGTGTACCATTGAGGTATCGAAGGCCTCTCTTAACTTCATTCCAGTGTTGTTTGCCAGGGTTTGCAAGAAATTGGCTGACTTCTCGCAGGAAATAATCGAGGTCGGGTCTGGTTCCCATCATCAAGTACCGACTGCCTCTCTGTACGGGATCGCCTTCGTCTCATCGCGTTCCGAAGGAGTTTGTGGGCACATATCTAGAGAGAGTTTGATACTTGGATCTGTGGGTGTTCCCACTGGATATGATCTTAGATGGGAGAAGCGGTCCAGGACTTTGGCAGCGTGTTTATCTTGGTGTATGAAGATGGAGCGATTTTTACGATTGCGTACAATGGACCACCCTAAGAGGTATTGGGCTTCGCCCAGGTCGGACATTTTGAAGCGCTGTTTAAGTCCTTGATATAAGTAACAATGTCGACTGTGGGTGCAGTGATGAGGAGGTCATCGACGTAGACGAGAATGCAACATGTCTGTCCGTCAATTTCCCCTATAAAGACGCATTGGTATTTTGCAAGTTTGCGAAACTTCATTGTAGCTAAGTAGTCACACAGTGTCAAGTACCAGATGCGAGGGGCTTGTTTGAAGTCGTATAGACTCTTCAACAGTTTGCATACGAGGTGTTCTGTTCGTCGGCACAAGAACCCTTCAGGTTGTTCCATGTATATTTCCTCATCCAGGTACCCATTTAAGAATGCGGTTTTGACGTCCATCTGATGGATTTCCATATTCAGTAGAGCAGCGATGGTAAGTAGCAGTCGTAGGACTTCCATGTGGATGACAGGGGAGAAAATTTCGTCGTAGTCCGTTCCATATCTTTGAAGGAAACCCTTAATAACTAGGCGAGCTTTGTAGCGATCTATTATGCCATCGCCTTTGAATTTGACGACGAATACCCACCTGCATTGCAATGCACGTCTGTCTTTGGGCAACTTGGTCAGTACCCATGTTTTATTGTCCATGAGAGACTTGTACTCAGATCGTGCGGCCATTTTCTATTGAGGAGCTTCAGGACGTTGCATGACTGCCTTGTAGGTCTTTGGCTCCGATATATGCCTGATAGCAAGCAGTGTGTAGAGGACGGTGCGACGTGTTTCGCGTTCCTCTAGGTCAGTCTCTAAAGTGGATACTTTGTGTGTACTACATATTTAGCGTAGACCACATATAATCCTTCCTTGAATAATAAAAGTTAGGATGATATATTTTATGTGTGGGCTACATATGTGAGACCGTGCCCACGCATTATCTCAACAACGTATACCCTGGATGCTTCGGTGGTACAGTCGAGAAGTCCAAACGCCAAAGCTGAGTTTGAATCATGGCGAAATGATCCTATTCCGGGGGGATCTAGCGTGCGCGGGAGCAAAGTGCGAGAACATCAACGTGCGCTTACAGTGCTACATAAAGATCAAGGGCATTCGACAGATCAATAATGCAACGGAAGTTGTGATGTTCAACACGTACATGTGTAACAAATGCAACAATATCCTGGATTCACGTCGCGACTTAGCCTACCATCGACGAAACTCTACGACGGGAGCTCCGCTGCAATGTCCTTTGTGTTCTAAATCCTTCCAGATTGCAAACACGCTGCACCAACATATTGAAGGAAATGCGATTAAACAAAGCGTCGGAGAGCGAGCGATACAGCTACAAGAACGATAGCCACGACAACGGTGAGGAAGAGAGTGGGGAGGCGAGCGAGGAGGAGAGCGATGAGGGTATGGACGGCGTTGAGGATATGTACAGTGAGGAGGATAGCGAATACTAATGCATAGTAACATGATTTTACCCAGCGGTTTGTACTTACAAATACAATACTGTTTGGACGTGTCAATTTCTTTCTACGTGACATGACAAATTTCTTGTACATGACTATGGTAAAAATGTATGGTTGATCAGAAGACAAGGAAAGAAGTGCATTCGCATTATGTATCCGGACAGAGTATGAACTGAACATCAAGTGCTAGCAGAGGCCTACCTTCGTCAACTACTGTCAGTGGCAGAGCTGCTGCTATGGCTGCTACAGTATGTGCTGGTTCGGCTGGTACACTCTGTCTTGGGTTTATTTTCTTCGTCGCTGATGGTACGGACTTTGCCTTCCAAACAGTACGATAGAATAGCTTCTCGGTCTTATCGGGTGTACCAGGAGACCCTAACTTATTAGGTTTGCGTCCGACGAGAACCGTGACAGCAAGTTTTGAATTTCAAGTAGTACGTGCAGCCGCAGACACATTTCTCGACGTCCACAATCTAGCCGTTCACTGGTATATCCGACGTACGTGCATATCGTAGGGACCATGAAACTACGTTCTTGTACAGCTAAGCTGCGCGAGTACGTTGTTCGCGGATGAGAAGAGCCGAACCGAGTATATCGCTATCTTGTCGGTTCTGTCGTTCTTTGGTGTCGTCTACAGAAGGGTTGAAGGGTGTATCAACAGCTTCAGAAAGCTCTTTCAGTTCTTCGTCTTTCGTGACTTCTTCTCTCTGTAACTGCTTCACGCAACAGAGCACTTGATTGTCTGTAGTGTGGACTTCAACTCGTTCCGTGGAGATCAATGCTGATGCCACCTGTGCTGTCACACGGTTGTGGGAAATGACTTGATTATTAGGTGTGAGCCGGTATATGGTTGCATCTTAAATAACGACTTGTGCCACGGTAATTAGTATCTGCATGTGGTATCGGCGCCGGCCAGTGTACTTCTTCAATATAGCGTTGAAAGTCTCGCACGGGTTGTTTGTAGTAGCATAGCCCATCGGTGTGTGAAATATCTACCAGTGCCAATACCGGCTGTCAAGGACTGCTTCGGGAACTACAGAAGAAGACGTGCAGTTGCAGGATCGCGCGCCATCCATCAAGTAAGATTTCCTTCAAGATGTAATAGGCGCTGATGGTCTCTGTGTAGTGAAGTCAAACAATTCCATCCATGGTCGCTCTCCGATGCTCAGGTAACAAATGTCTTGTGCGCTTACGAACATTGTAGAGTACGTGAAAAAAAAACAAGTAGGCACCAGACGCAAACTCTGCCACCTGCTGAAACCCGTTCACTTGCGCGTCTTCGGCGCCCCCGAATATTGCGTCCATCGACATCGACAGCGCGCTCATACACATCGCGTACTCGTGAGCCGTCCGACGACTACCAACTAAAATTACAGCGAGTTGGTACGTTCGCGGTGCGTCCGAGAAGACACACGTGATGATTTGGGTATCCAAGATTGCTCAACTTAAACGTTGCACCAGCGTGAAATAGAGTAAAGCGGCTTTCAGATCAATATTCAATGCATGCGTTGATTTGAGTTCTGTTGGCATCTGTTCCCTTGCCTACGTAGGGATATCCGTCTGCATCATCAAGTGGGCTGAAAATAAACACTCAATTCATATCAGCAGAAGGATCAAATGCCTACAAGCTGGCGCACAAGCTGACGCACTGCCTTGACTGAGTTCGTTGTGCCTTGGAGACGCCGCAGATACTTGGCTCAGTTGCTGAATTGTTGCATGGCTCGATATCCTCTGGACGGTGCAATGACATCGGACAAACGGCGCAGATGGCTGAGAATGAGTTGAGGAGGAATGGCGTATTCGTCTTGTTGCAATGTGAACTTATTCAGTTCAGCTGTAACGACTGCTTTGTGTGGTCCCCGACATTCAACGATATTGTCGCGAACATAATCAACTCGGTTGTGAAAAATGCGCCATTGATCTGTCGCCTCACAGCCCCATACCTTCCTCACGTACTTGCACAAACCGCAGAGCTTACACGGTTTGCTGATGTACCGCATTCGTCGCTCTACCATTTGATGATCACCCCACTGACAAATGTTACAACGGTGAGCTGGAGCCGTGTGGCTTACCCGCGCACAGCAAAACTCGATTTTATAAAACTCTTCCAAAGCCTGTGGTGAGGCGCAGTAATTCCCAGCAATACACAACTCGTGGCATTCTTGCAGATCAAATCCCCTCCCCCCCCCGACGGCTCTCGCCTCTGCTGGCTGTCAGCTCTCAATCAAGTGCCACGTCCTCTTTCGCCGATCTCCCGGTGTTCTTACCAGCAAATTCAGAACCGTTGTGCAGGAGGCTCCCTCCCTTTGAATGGATCGTGGGGATCCTATATTACACTATTCTAGGATCACACTCACTATTGTGTGAGCCACCCAATGTTGGTGGTGTTTTCTGTACTTTTGTCGCTAGGATCTGTGCAATTACACTGTCTGACAGATTTATCTCTGCCGTTCCCCGATCACATGTGTGGTTCCCGTGGGTTGTTGTGTAAATAGTTTGTTTTGTCTGTGCGATACTACCGACATCTCTTCCGCCCTGCCGCGGACACAAAAGCAAAGGAAGTTTCCATCCAAAACTCCGGGAATTTTTTTTTCGATCTTTCCAGGGTCATTTTCCATTTACCGGAGATACATTATATTCTGTACAGATTAATTTCAATTCTCGATGCCTCAATTGCATTCCATCCATTTCATTTAAAATTGATCTGACAATTGCTGTCTACTAACTGTACTTTCCCCGTACGCATCCTATTACCGAATATTCCTGAATAGTTCACGTTGTTGCTTTAAGTTAGTGCGTACTGCAAGTAAACATAAGTCCACAAGATGTATTGTACTTTCCATTAGAAGAAGTTAGTTGATACATGCTCTGCAAAGTCCAATGCCAAATTCATCTGTCTTCTCTTGACTCACTTTTGGATTTGACATACCAAGACAGCCCAATCGACGCCACGACGACAACAGCGCGAGGAAGGCGACAGAGCTCACCTCGACTCGCTGTACCGTCGCATCTACGAGCGGGATCGCGTCCGCCAGCGACTCCTCGATCGTGTCCAACGCCTCGTCGATAAGATCGCTGCCCTGGATGACTCTCTCCATCTTCTTGGCCAGTATGGACCCGAGCGCGATCCCACACGCCGCAGGCAGCGTTGGAGCCACCATCTACACTCGAGGTTTTTTTTAGTCGTTTGGGGATATCGACTCAGATTTTGAGACCGATTATGTTCGCCAAACAAAGTCTGGCTCTGAATCTGGTTACCGTAATGACGAAAGTTCTGAAACCAACTCTAAGGGTTGGGAAATTTGTACATCGTCAGATGAGTGACCATCATCGAGAAGGAACCGAATTGAAAGTGCCGTGGATGCGAGCGGAATTTCGGAAAATCTGGCTGGCTTCGGACCTTTTTTTTGTGTGCTGGACCGCTAATTCTTGGAGTTAGCGTCCTGCTTGCTTATATTTCGCTTCGTAGTAGCTTTTGCTACGACTCGGTTCGTCAATTTAGTCCAGCCGGATCGTGTGTTGTACTGCATGTTACGCTTGTGGCGGTCCCATCATCATGGATTTAGCGAAGCACTTACAAGTAGATACCTGGTGCTGGATACCCACAGTCCGTCCTCGCGGCGGCGCTCCGAGACGATGAGATCAGCGCAGGTACCATTTGACCGCGTTTGTGTACAAGACATGCTTTCTCGAAGTATCTTCGTCTTCGTCGATGGCACCAGTAGCACAATAGGGGGTGTGAAATCTTGTTTTAGATTGATTTGAAGTAACATATAAACTACCAATCAGATCAACCTAAAGAATCTTGTGCTTGAGACCCCCTTTGAGCTGGCATTCGAGTCTTGGCGCGACGACAAAGCTGACTGGTGAGGAATTCTCACAGCACGGCACGCAAACGGTTTCGTGCTAAGTCAAAGGAATATTAATCGAGCTACCCGTCATGGTACTGGTCCTCTTATTCAACGTGGTGCTGCTCGTCCGTGAGGTGGACGTCGTTTGTGGTGGCGTACTGCTCGTCCGTGTGGTGGACGTCGTTCATTGTGGTGTTCGTGCTATCGCGCTGCTTGATCGGGATGCCCAAGTCTTCGCTTCGACACCAGGAGCTGACAAAGTTGCGCAGGCGTTTGACTCGAAGGCTAACTTGGAAAAAAAGAGCGCAATGATCTAAATATTGTAATTGAGATCGAGGATCAACTAGACGAGATGCTGCTTTGTTACTACTTCACCTCAGATCACGGCGCTATCTCGCAGACAGAATACTGCAAAAAAGACCGCATCGAGTACTACTTGTTTTTCATGCCGCCTGATCAATTCAAGGTGTACTTTTGTCTAAGTCGACCATACTTGTTCTCGGTTGTGGAACTAGTCAAGCACACGACTGTGTTTTTCCGAGCTCGCTGTGAATGTGGAGATGCACGTGCTGGTAGCACTGAAATTCTTCGGTTCAAGTGGCAACGGCGCCACGCCGAACAAGCTCGATGACGTTTTTCAATTGCCACTGGAACCGCGCCACTGTACGTCCAACGTACCGTAGATGCGTTGGTGAGCCTCCGCGACAGTGTGATATGATGGTCGAACGAAAACAAACGGCGCATTTTTGCTTCTCGGATCCAAGCGAAGTGGCGATTTCCAAACTTCGTGAGCTTCATTGACGGAACATTGTTGCTACTCGAGTTCAAGCCGGCATTATGTGGCGAAGACTACTTCTCACGTAAAATGAACTACGCTCAGATGTCTGGTAGTATGCGACGACAAGGGCCGTATCACGTATATAAATACTGGTTGGGTGGGATCGGCTTATGACAACAGATTCTGGGAGAACTCCAAGCTTTATTTGAATCGGGACAGCCACTTCCACCCACAACAATAACTTATTGGGGATACGGTATACAAGCCATCGGCTGTGATGGTTCCTGCTTTTAAGAGACCACACAAAAAAACGCTGCCGTCACACCAGGAGTGGTATAATAGTCAGGTTGCGCAGGCAAGAATAAAAGCGGGGCATACGATTGAAATGCTTAAAGGTAGATTTCAGTGGCTGAAAGGTATAAGATTTTGAATAGCAAGGAAACGTGATATGAAGCCACTTGTCCAAGCCGTGGATGCACTGGCAGTTATTCACAACTTAGTGATCCGCGACGAACCGCCTAAAGTTTCGAATGATGACGACAGTAGCGATCAAGTGGCGTCACTAGGCATTTCTGATCATGGCGATGACAGAAGGCGGCAAACTATGCAGTGTTGTTTGGACGACTTCGCGATATAAAGATTATAGCTAACTTTACATCGGTAGCACATTGTCAATATCAGTTTAGCTGACACCTGCATCTTGAAGTTGTTTTCTAGTAAACAACAGCTGCGTCTTCTCGTTGATTGACGCTTCGCGACCTTTCGCCCTCAAGATAGTAAGATTAGCTTCTGCCAGCGTAGCTTCTCTTTCATTTTTTTTAACGGCCAAAGCTAGCTGATGCTCTTCGCTCTTGATCCGCTTTGCATCCTCCCCCTGTTTTGCTTTGAGCGTGGTAGACCCACTCCTCTTCCACTGACTTGCGCTTCTTGCCACCCTTGTCTAATGCAGACACGCTAACCGGAGCCTGATTTTCGGGATCCAATTCAGCGCTAGTATCAGAATCGCTGCCTGCAGTCCTGTGCTGAGAATCTGACGAATAAAGGGGGCGGGTTGAGGGTCGTTCAGTCATCACAGGCGCCAAGCTGTCGTAGCAAGGACACAGCTTGACCAAAGTACTCTTCAGGTCGCCCTCATCGGTGACACCCTGACCCGTATTGGCACGCCAGTCCTCCGCTCGCTCGAAACTGGCTTCTAAACTCTTAATCTTCTCTCGAATGTTCTCATTTTTGCGATGTCTGATGCCTGCCTCGATCATGCTACCGTTGATAAGCCCACACAGAGACTCCTTCGACACACCAGAGTGTTTCTTCCCCCAAGGTGCCACAGCATGTGGAGGCGTATCACCTCAATGAGTTGTCCGCATAGGTTGCTGGAAGACAAGACTCCGGAACCCTATGTCTACTACAACTACCTCAACAAGTGGAACAATCTCTACAAAGGCGGGAAAGGCATCGACGGACTTATCAGGATCCACTTAGGCGTCGGCAAGTACCTGGTTGACGGCCTTATCAGCGGACATGCGCGCCATTGTATGGCTTTTAGTGGCTCAAGGAGGATCACTACAAGTCTTCGATGAAGGCGCCTGGATCTCGATTGTAGATGCGAACGTCTTCCTGCTCAAGGTTGAAGGTGTCTACCGCTTCGTCTTCCCGAACGAAACCGGATACGCGCCCCCGAACAAACGCCATCGTGGACAGCACAAGCGCAGCAACGAATCAAGTCAAAAGAAACAACGACGCGCCTAAACAATGACCGCGAAACCAGATTGGTGCGCTTCTTTAGCTGCTAGCAGATTGTTGCGGACACCAGTCGGTGACCCCAAGAACGTTCAAGGAAGCACCTGAAGCGAAACAGGAGCTGAAAGCGCGGGTTAAGGACTTTCGTCAACGTGACCTTCTCGTCGACATGACTCCCAGCCGTTCGAGTATCGAGTTCTTACTCGTTTCTCCCTACCCGAAAGTGGTTCGTGTGCTGTCACGTGTTTGTAAACGGGTACATTTACCTAAGTTGTAGACAGTTGAAAAACAGTTCATGTATCAGCCCCAATGGGAAAATAAACCCGAAATGAGGTTGGAGGACAACCTGATGGCGGGTAGGAGATGAGGATGCAACATGTACTGCTAACCCACTAATCTATGTAAAACACTACTTGGGGGCCTTGGTACCGAATTATTTCCGACGATAATCGGCTTGACTAAGTAAGCCCCTCGCATTTGGTACCCAACCTTATATTATTTCTTAACCACAATGCAATTTCGTATACTGACAATAGACCATTGCGTCTTTATCGGCGAAATCGACGACTTCACGTGCTACATTCTTGTGTACGTCGATGACCTGTTCATTATTGCACCAACACACCGCATCATCAACCACATCAAAGTCGCTCTCAAACAGCGCTTCAAAATGTCGGATCTGGATGAAGCCCAATACTTCTAAGGGTGGTCTATTATTCGTGATCGAACAAACCGATCCATCTTCAATCACCATGAGAAGTGCGCTACCAAAGTCCTGGACTGCATCTCCTATCTTACGGCACACCCAGTAGGAACACCCACCGACCCAAGCGCGAGACTCTCCCTCGATATGTGTCCGCAAACACAAGCGGAGCAAGATGAGATGAAAGCGATCCCGTACCGAGAGGCACCCAGGTCAGGGGTGAATATTACCCTCGTCTGGCTCGCCAACTTACTCCGCACCGAATGTTCCGGGACCTGGGCTCCGAGGCAGGAAAGTGGTTGTCTCCCGTGTCGTTTGTGTTGCATGTGCGAGAGACATACTGCGTCCGGTTCGACGCGCCGCCTGCGGTGATCATGGCGCTTTATAGTGGCCGGCTCAGCTCTAGGGGACTGACCCTGATGCACTCTCGGCCACAATCCGAGTTGGAACAGCCTCATCGGGGCTCCACCAACGCGAATTTCTCCGCCGACTCTGAGCCGGCACCACGCTGCCGGTAACGGTTACTCGGCGTTCAACGTATGAAGATCTGCTCGCAGCTGTTGACGGTCCAATTTCTTCCGGTGACGCGCTGTTGTACGACCACATGCACCGGCTCATCTCGCGTATCAAGCGGTTTGTGCTGTCCAACCTCGAGCGTGACAACAACACGTCCGAACGCGCCACGCTCACGCTGCTGAGCGTGAACGATTTTGTGGGCAGGGCCCTTGCGCACTTGCTGGTAGACTCGCCGCACTGGTGGCGCAGCTTCTGCGAGGCCGTGCACGCCGTGGATTAATTTATACAGCTCTGTTTGGCAGGCTGCTCTCAACGGACTCGCTCTTAGCGTGGCCACGATACCATCAGTCAGCTCAAGCGACGTGCAGTCAGCGGCAGTCGACGGCACAACCACGCCGTGGCCCATCCTCACGAACGCCGATGACGCCAAACCATATTCGGCGCCTGCTCCCGCGCGATTGCGACAGCCGCGAGCCGTGCCCCCGGTTCCTCCGCGGAGGCATGTGCTACGGTGGCAGCACGGAGAGGTGTGCCCACCAGCACCGCTGGGGAGGCCGCCTTCCATATGAACTTCAGGAGTTCGTCGACCGCAACAACAGATCCGAGCGGCGTCACGTCACACAAATCAGCGCAGCCGCGCCTGAGGTAGACGAGGCGCTGCCTGCTCGTCAGCATTTCGGTACACACGCACATCCACAGTAAATACATTTTTTCTTGGCTCTGCAAACGAACATGTTCTTCCATCCAGCCCGCACTTGGGGTCTGATGGTCTACCCGTACAGGGCGAGACATTACCCGGGTCGGCGGCTGCGACTACAGCCCGGCTCATCATGTCGGCTTGCACCAAGGCGTCTCATGGCCCTTGCGAAACAGAGGAACCGCCCCATGGCGTCCCACTTACAATCGAGTCGCCCCTTGTTCCTCGGCGATAATCCACGCCCGTAGTTGACTCCGGCACAACCGACTCGTCCATCACGCAAAGTCTGTCTGCGGGTACAAAGTACCAGCGCGGCTCTCACAATGGAAAACAGCATGCGCCACCTGGCGTCCATACCAATGCGAGCGTACAGGGCGGTCCCTCCGCTCTACCCCGGCAGTTTTGTGGCGGCTGTAAAATGGACAGGTCTCTGGTTTGCCGACGCCTTGCGCCAACATCGCCGGACATACGCCGGCTTGTTCTGAATGTGAAAACACGTGCTGGAGTCTGGGAACGCATTAGGCTGGCGAACATCAACGCCGCACTTGGTGAGGTGGGGCTTACTCTCCCTCCACCGTCGCCAACATCAATTCGGGGATCGCCTTCGCTAAGCAAAGCGCTCCAAAGCGTGTTGTCGGAGTTCGTTCGACGAACCCACATTAAACTCCCCCAGTTTGTGGAGTTAATGCGCGGCCAAACCCCCGACGACTACCGCCCCAACAAGCGCATGCTGCAGCCAGTCATACGAGACGCCTGTCGAGGCTTTCCGAATCGGGATGCTTTGCCTGAAATCGCAGCATCCGGCGTTCAAGCACCCCTTATCCGCGACGTACCCCGCCAGCGCACGTATCCTGCGAATCACAAATCGGCAAACGACCGCTATGCTGTGCTCGTGAAAACATTCGGAAGGAGCAGGATCATTGGCGTTGTTTCGTTCTTGACATCGACGTTCTTGCTATCTGTTCTGAAGCCCCTATCAGCCCGTTTGGCGTCGTGGACAAAGGTGATGCAGATCGACTCACCACCGGCAGCGTCATCCACGATCTCTCGATCCCAGATGGCCAATCGATCAATGCTGCTACCGGCACTGAACACTTATGTACGCCCACCTTCGAACCGTGAGATGCGATCGCAGTGGAGATTATTCGACAAAGCAGGAGTACCCCGAGGCTGAAGTCCAGCTACAAGCCGGTGACGTCGCGTCCGCATTCCGCAATGCATGCACCCACAACGAGTGCACGTATCTTTTTGGAGGTCGGCTGGAGCAGGACAACGCGCTTGTTATCGACATCTCGGCGGCATTTGGCTGGTCCGGTTCTCCGGCCAGTTATGGCGTCGTGGGATGTGCAATCTCGCACGTCCACGGCAGCTCAGTCAATCCATACAGAGCTCTGGGGTCCTACAACTACTACTGGGTGGATGACCACATCAATGTCGCGGTCGACATTGGTGGCAACTGTGATGAAGTTGAACACTCACTACGAGACGCTATGATCACCGTACTTGGCCATGATGCGATCAACGATGAAAAGTTCACGACATGGAGTTCTCGCCAAAAGGTGCTTGGGCTTGTCTTCAACCCTGTGGCGGCAACCGTCGCTATGCCGGATGCAAAAATCTACAAGACAAAGGAAAGCGTCCATACAACTCTCACTGCAGATCATCTCAGTCGGACGGAGTACCGCTCGCTCCTTGAGCGCCTACGGCACGTTGCTACCTGCGTGCGACCCGCTCGGCCATTTCTCCGATGGCTGTGGCAGCAGGAACGCGATGACACCGCGTTCCGGTCTCTTACGAGATGAAGTTGGATCTCACTTGGTGGTCTGGCATCTTAGACTAGCCATTGCTCAACGGCGTGCCCTTAGAGTACTTTTACGCATGCCCCATACCGGACATTATCGTTGAAATAGATGCATCGGACAGTGCAATATGTACCCTCGTCCCAATGGCCCAAGTGGCACTTAGCTACCCCTTCAATGCAACCGAGTGGGGTCTCATCCAGGCTACCAAGGTGGACTCACGTGTTGGCTTCGACATCAACTATCGCGAGCTGCTGTCATGTGCCTTCGCTGTTCAAGCCTGGGGTCAAGACTGGTCATCGCTACGGTTTTCTGCTGATTTATGATCAGTCCACTTCCAGTGCAGACTTGACAACACTTCCGCAGTGGCAAAGCAGACCAATATCGCGAAATCAACGCGCCCAGACTGTCATATGTCTGCTCAGCCATTGGGAACTGAAGTTCGTGTTTGATTTCTCAACTACCCACGTGGCGCAACCTGATCGCAGACGCAGGCTCTCGCTCTAACAGCAACAACGCTATGCCCACCTTATATGATGAACTAACCTGCGGCTGGACGCAGGTCAACCCGATCGGAGATGTTTCGAGTCTAGAAGCGACATGGCGTACCATCTCCGAGCACATTATCTACATACAGCAAGTACCGCAACTCACTGAGGGCGTGGTACACCTGGACTTCCTGCCGTGGTATTCAACCTGCGCTTCTCGGTTAGGCGTCGGACGCCAAGCTGATATTTATTACCGATTTCATACTGCACGGGTTTCAGCACGGATATGATTCCAGCCGTCCAATCCGTGGCACAACTATCGCAGTTGCACTTCATGGTATCATGCACTTCTTCCTGGCTGCCACGCTTGATTTTCCCAGCGGTCATCCACAAATTCGCTTGGTCCTAAAAGGCGTCTCACGTCTCGACGGCCCAGTCCGATCCAAGGCCCGGATGTCGCTCGAACAACTTGAACGCTGCTACGGCGTACTCAACATGGCGTCGCCTTCAGACCAAGCTCTCTGGGGGTTGTTGTGCCTGTCGTACTTCATCTTCCTCCGGCACTCCGATATCGCTTCTAAGGGAAACAAAAGTTCGCATGGTTTGCGCTCAAGGCAGCGGATGTTTCGTTCTTGACCTCTCCGGTGTAGCCGTACGCACCTCGCACGAAGCCGCGTCCGTGCATATCCGACTGAAGGGGCCCAATACAAACCGGCGCGGCACACGAACATGTGTAGGAACACGCAGAAATTTCGCTACCAAACGGTATGACTCCCACCAACAACA
>JAHWLE010000819.1:5299-16827 GCA_024679135.1 Phytophthora foliorum
ACGTGCTCAAGTGGCTGCACGCCAACAGGAAGGAGGGCGCCACGCACTACGCCATGGACAACGCGGCCACCGGCGGCCACTTGGACGTGATCCAGTGGCTGCACGCACATCGCGACGACGGCTGCTCGCAGTCGGCCGTCGTCAATGCGCTCAGTGCGGGCCACTTGGACGTGGCCAGGTGGTTCGTGGCCCACCGCAAGAGCGACTGCGTGGGCAAGATGGGCTTCATCGAGTACCTGTACAGGAGGGGGTTCTGGGACGTCGCGGCCTTGACGGACAAATTCCCGTTTCTGCAGGAGCTCGTGCACGCCGACGACGACGAGGACGACCACGCACGGGAAACGGAGGAAATCGAATTCCTCCGCCTGTGGAACGCAGGCATCCACCTGCAACAGTAGCACACATACTTCACTAGGTTAGACTAAGAGCACGTTGAACATGCAAGTTCCAGTATCCACCAAGATTCCATGCAGCCTAATGGCCGGAAAGCATGTTATCGTTAATTGTGCACTACGCAGAGCTTTGAGTCCTGAGCATCGCGTGGTCTGGTAACTTACAACTGGAAGGACCCTCCGATCTTTTTGTCGAAACGTCGGCATCAACTGTGTCAATGCGTTGTGTGCTAGTTATCCTCTTGTGTTCCTCCTTGTTCCAACTTGCGTCGTGTTGGCGGCAATGGACGTGGGGCGTCAACGATTCTAGCCCCACCGCAAGAAGCGGGCACTCGTTCGTGACGTACGGCAATCAACTGGTGGTTTTCGGGGGCCGAACGGAAGACGCCACACGCACCCACGTGCCTAAAACCTACGAGATCACTCGCGTCAACGGATCGCTCGAGTTTTTATCGTACGAAGACAACATCGCGTACGATTCAGACTCAACGGAAGTGCCGGTTGCTGTTTTCTTCAATGACGTCTGGAGCTACAACATAAGTGAGACTTTGGTGGTTGTGTAGATTTGACAAGTGCACAATGGTTACGTCTGACACTTTGTTTTTGGCAACGGGTTGTCGGTAGATTGCACCAGGTTCGCTGACAATGGCTGCGTTAACAGCTCGTGGGAAGTTCTGGATGAAGGGGCCGAGTGGGGAGGCTGTAAGATGGTACTTGGTGCAAAAGTGTGTACACATCCGTCTGAACGGTGGATGCATAGTGCCGAAGTGTTTAGCGATAAGACGATGGCCATCTACGGAGGTTTCGGGCCCATGTGCGGTGACTACTGCGACGATTTGTGGCTGTACGATTTCTCGGATGGATCGTGGACCGAAATGATCGAGCTGGGGAGTAGCAAACACGGCCCCGGAAAGCGATTCAAGTTCTCCAGTGTCGTTTTAAATGACAAGTTGTACGTCTTTGGAGGATTTCGACTGTGGCATGGATTCGCTCATGAGAACAGCGAGGAAAACGACTGGAGTGGAGTCCATCAATACCCACTTGGAGGTTATCTCAACGATCTCTGGGTCTATGACAAGGTCGTAAATGTGTGGAAGAACATTACCGAGAAAGTGGAGTGCCCCACTGATCCTAAGCTTCTTGCCGACGCGCTACTCAACGATATCGAGGTGGAGTGTGCGGTGACGTGGCCTCCAGCACGTGCTGGCCACACGTCTGTCGTTTTTGACAATGCCATCTTCGTACACGGAGGATATCGCACGTTTTTCCCGTATCCGACGACATCAAGTGCTGGAGCTGGACGAGGGACACTCGGAACCCGCGACGTCGGCTTCACTCCATATCCGACGCACCCGTATTACATGAGTGACTTTTGGAAATTTAACATAAGCACAGAGGGTTGGACACGGGTTGTGGCGGACAGCGACGCGATTCCGGAACCAAGAGTGGATCACAGTCTCATTGTTGCGAACGATGTTTTCGTGTTGTTTGGGGGGTACATTTCCAACTTTTACTATGATGACACCTGGCAATACAATGCAAGTAAGTTTACAAAAAATTTGCACTGCTGCTCGACCTAACGAGACTGATGTGTGTGTTTCGCTGTACTAGGTGCTAGTCGTTGGGTAAAACAACATACGTTCGTGTATCCAACCTACCCAGCATCGTGCAAGGACGACCTAGAAGCTCGACGACTACCGCACAGCGGAAACTACGCCGCTTATGTCCCTGCTGCCAATCTGTCTGACAATCCAATGAACTACTACTTTATCGCGGAAACGCACTACGGCACGACAACGGTATGAACTTATGTGGAATAACATCTTTCATCCTAAGTAGCTCACGTTATTTATTTGACCATTTTGCGCAAAGTTCTCCGTGCTGGCAGAACCAACTCGAGGTACATCACAAGAGCAGGTTTTAGTAGAGCAAGCGAGACGGCAAGCACCGGGGTGGGATGGTTGCCGAGATCGTCACGATGGACGAGAGGATCTACCAGCTGAGCTACAATGGGAACATCCATCACAGCGTTCTGGTCACATGAGCGTGTATCATGAAGAATTCGAGAAAGTGTTTATCTTCGGTGGCTACGGCTACGAGCGCGAAGAAAACTACCATGGCGCCGTGACTTTCGCGGCCGCTTCTCTCGGAGATTTGTGGCAGTACGATCTGAACAACTGCGTCAAGAACTGCTCGCTGCACGGGACGTGTCTAGCGGGGAATTGCCGCTGTGATGATGGATACTACGGAGAAGATTGCTCAAATTCAACTTGTCCAGGGTCATACTGCGTGTACGATGACCCTCATCAGACTCAAA
Organism: Phytophthora foliorum; assembly: GCA_024679135.1. Classification (NCBI taxonomy): domain Eukaryota; phylum Oomycota; class Peronosporomycetes; order Peronosporales; family Peronosporaceae; genus Phytophthora; species Phytophthora foliorum. The sequence continues at coordinate 8,009 of JAHWLE010000819.1, forward strand.
TCTGCAACCACTGCTGCTTCTCTGGCTTCGAGCACACAAACAACGATTCGTACGTGGAGAACGTGCAGAAGTTCCCGTGTACTACTGACAATGTGCACTATTCGAACGGAGTTTGCGATGGCTTTGGCAAATGCATCTGTAAGCCTCCATTCATCGGAGAAGACTGCTCCATCCGGAATTGCGGCTACAACTGCTCCGGCCACGGCTACTGCTCGATAGAGTTCCCCAACTCTCGATGCATGTGTGACGAAGGCTGGTACGGCAAGTACTGCGACGCACGTACGTACCTTTTCAATCTGTTCTTCTTCTCGACGTGCTAACTCGATTTCTTTCATTGCAGAAATGTGCCTCAACAATTGCTCGTATCCCAATGGCGAGTGCGTGAACGGCAGTTGCTACTGCGCCATGGTCTACGAGCCGTACAACAACACGCTCGAGTATTTCCCGTTGATGGGCGAGGACTGCTCCTTCCTGCTCCCTTTCGCCGGAGCAGTTCGAGTTCCACCGCCCATTTCGGTGTTCATGACCATATTCGTAGCAACGGTTTTGACTCTAGCACTCAGCGTCGGAGACGACTGAGCTCAAATGAACTATCAACCAATTCACCATTGATGTTAGATGTCCTTGTCACGCTGGACAAGTCGAGCCAATTCGCGTCGTTTCGCCAAAAGCGACTCGTCGCAACGGCCCCACAACGTCCGCGATCCCATTGCGGCCGCTCGCGGTTGAGGGGGTTCTAGGATAGCAAAAGGTTTTGCGGTGTGACCTTGGTTTGACGTCGGCATGGCAGGTTACGGGGGTGGCTACGGCCAGTCGAGGCATGGACTCATGGTCGAGGAGGAGGGTGATGAAGATCTGTACGAGGGGTTCAACTTCAGCATCGACCTCGCGCCTCCGCAGACAGCATCAACCAATAACTACATGTCGTCGTCGTACGGAGCTCCAGCGTCGAGAGGGGGCTACAACCCACCAGGAACGGCTTTCAGGTACGACCACCTTCGGGTATCTACGACTTTCAAAGTGCTGACAAGATCGTTTGGGTTTCAAGAGCACCTCCTTCACAAATGGGTCGACAGATCCCAGGCTCTCGGATGGGTACGGCGCAGCAACAAGCAGGCGAAGCTCGGCCAATGACTTCAGTGTCTGGGGCAGGCTTTTCAGTGAGGATACTTTATTGGTGTTGAAGTGGTGCAGTCTACCAGTACTTACAGCTCGAGGTTGCCATTGTGTGATTGTTGTAGTCGAATCCCCGAACAGCTGCAGGTCAAAGGATGTTTGACCCCATGGGAGAAGCTCGGAAAGGTGGGGCTGCTCCTGCATTGGTGGAGAAGACGGAAAACTCACCGAAGGAGGTGGCGAAGGAGTTGGAACGGACAGTGAATTCGCTCATTGAACAATCTGCCGAGTTGATTTCGAAGGAGCAGTACGAAGAAGCTCTCCATTTGGCGAAGGATGCTGGGCGCAAGGAGCGAGCGTTCAACAAGCACTGTGAGCTGAGCGGATTGGCAGACATGCTCAACATTGACCTGACCTACGCTGTATTTTTCAATCTCGCCAATGCGTATCACCTGAACGGGCTTTGGAAAGAGGCAATCCAGTCTTACACGCCGATTGTCAAGAACAAACAGTACGCTCAAGGTGGCCGGTTGCGTGTCAACATGGGTAACATCTACTTTGAGCAGCAGCAGTATCCTACGGCAATCCGAATGTACCGCATGGCGCTAGACCAGATCCCGAACACGAGCAAGGAGGTGCGATACAAAATCAAGCGCAATATTGGTGCTGCACAGATCAAACTCGGACACTACCAAGACGCGGCCGCCACATTTGAAGATATCATGGAAGGCAACGCAGACTTTCAGTCGGGCTTCAACCTCATAATTTGCTACTACGCTATTGGGGAGCATGACAAAATGCGGCGAGGCTTCACAAACCTTATTACTATCCCGATGGAAGGAATGTCTGAGGAAGAAGAGGAGGAGTCTGGGCTGTCCAACGAGTCCAAGAGCAGTGACGACGACCACACGTCGTCAAAGGAACATCTCCATTCACTCAAAGCCGATGGACTTAAAGCTGAAATTCGTGCCAGAAGGAAAAAGGCCATGGAGTACATTTTGGTTGCTGCGAAGTTGTGTGCTCCTGCATTGGACAAGAAGGACTGGTTAGCAGGCTTTACGTGGGTTATCGACGCACTGAAACAGGAAAACCACGAAAGTTTGGCGAGCGAGATGGAGATTTGCAAGGCGCACTGGTTCCTGAAAGAGAAAGAGTTTGATAAGGCCATTGAGGTTCTAAAAGCTTTTGAAAAGAAGGACCCCGCACACAAGGCCATGGCAGCTACAAACCTCAGTTACCTCTACTTTGTGGAAGGTGATACAACGCAGGCAGACAAATATGCTTCGTTGGCTGTACGACACCAGCGATACAATGCGAAGGCACTTGTCAACAAAGGCAACTGTCTCTACGTCAAAAATGAATGTGAACGCGCCAAAGAACTCTTCCTCGAGGCTATCGGCGTCGAAGCAGATTGCATTGAGGCCATCTACAACCTCGGCCTGGTGAATATCAAGATGGGGGTATTGAATGAGGCACTACAAGCTTTTGAGAAGCTACACAGCATTGTTCCTACAAACGCTGAAGTACTCTACCAGATCGCAAATCTCCACGACATCATGGGAAACTATCGGCAAGCAGCCAAGTGGTTCAACATCCTGTTATCCTGCTTCGGTGGAAGCGATAAGCGGGACCGCAACGCTAAGAACGTTGCAGACCCAGGTGTGCTAGCTCGAATCGGCCAAATCTTCAACAAGGACGATGACGAGACTCAAGCTTTCCACTACCATCTCGAGTCGTACCGACATTTCCCCATTAATTTGGATGTTATCTCGTGGCTGGGCGTATGGTACGTCAAGAGCGAGCTGTACGAGAAGGCGATTCAGTTTTTCGAGCGCGCAAGTCAAATCCAGCCAAATGAAGTTAAGTGGCGTCTTATGGTGACAAGTTGTTACCGACGGATGGGTGCTTACCAGAAGGCCATGGTGCTGTACGAGCAGATCCACCAAGATTACCCTGAGAACTTAGAGTGTTTGAGGTATCTCGTGGCAATTTGCAAAGACCTCGGACAGCGCTGCGATAGTTTCCAGGCGAAATTGGCTAAGCTGGAGCGTGATAATGCTGTGAACACCCAAATGCCACCACCGCAGCAGCAAGCTCCGTCAGTAGGGAATGGCCACTCATCGCGGAACTCGAACACTGATGATAACGATGAACCACGGGCACCTTTGTCCTATCAACGACAACCGCAAGAAATGCAGTACCAGCGGCAGGACAGTGGTCGAGGGTCGTCGCTGTATGGCAATGGAACCGGTACTCCTGAGTCACGAATGCGCGATAGTGAGGACAATGATCGCAGTGAGTATGTTGCACCACCGCAAATGCAAACCGTGGCTCCAACTACGGCAAGGGCCCCGCAGCCTCAGAAGACGGCGCGAGCAGCCAAACACGAAGGTAAGATTGAGCTTCTTGGCCACGCGTTATGTTTTCAGGGAGTAACTTTGTCATATTCCTTGCAGACACAGACGATTGGGGTGACGCGGACGTAGGGAACCTTTTAGGAGACTAGGGTCGAGAAACCAAAGTCTCTTGAATTGTTTCGTGTTAGGAGGGGATCATCAGCCATAATGGCAAACACGGACCATTTTCGGGCTCGGCATCTAACAAAAATGCAAGCACCCGTGTAATCGGAGAGGCTGGGTGTAGACACTTAGAGCGAGCGGCTCATTCTGTTCGCACCAAAATTCTTGGTCATGAAGCTCGAGCGGTTGCTTTGGTGGTTCTGATACACTATGATAGTGTTGTAGTCTTCCTCCTCTTCAGGCATGTCATCTTCGCGAAGTCCTTCCTCAAGTAGGCGGTCCAGCTCTGCTCGCACGCGTCTAAAGTCGATTCCGTCCTGCTCGTCGGATTCATCGTACTCATTTTCGGTAGGTTGCATGACGACGACCGGATTCACCAGTGACGGGGTATTTGGTGGTGGGGATGGTCGAGAATAACTAGGAACATTGGCCATCGGAGCGTTGGAGTGTGAAAAAGCGTATGCAAGCATTCTGCCTGGATGGAAACCTTGGATGGCAGTTGACCTGAGTCTTGAGTGGGAAATTTGGCTGTGAATCGAGGAAAAGATCTCAAGATAAATGATAGGATCAAAACCCGAAATGACTGTCGTTCAACTTGAAAGTCTGATTGACAGTGACTACTGAAGCCTTGATAGTCGAAGTATCTGTCAATCATGCTGGAAACGCGATTGATTGACCTAAAGAGGTTGCTACGTTTCGATATGTAAGTTTCTCGCAAAAAAGGCTCAAAAACTAGTGATCATGATGAAGTTGACTCTATGGTATATTCGCCAGCTCCGGCACACAGATCTCCCAACGTTTAGGACCGTGTTCAGCAATTATCATAAACACCCAACATCGAAAGCCACAAACTCCGTTGTGCCCCGTGTCGACGCCTCTGTAGTTGATATTTCCATTCCAGTGCATCACGATGATCTGTCTAAACTGCTACTGCGCTATAACTTCGCAACAGTATAGCCCAAGTTGAAGTTGGCATACAAAAACCAAATGAAAACCAAATGACAAAGGTTGATACAAGTTAGTTTTGGCCAATCAACTTGCTCGCCGATTTTCGTCCAATCCCGCGCCTGCTCCACTCCTCCCCAAGCCTCAACAATGGCGACTTCGACGACCGTCTCCTCGCTCTCCGCTGTGGCTTCTCCACGGGACGACACGACGCTCTCTGTGGAGGACGATGACCTGCTGCTCTCCCCTGACCAATCCGCCGCTTTTGGCGCTTCCAACGGCTCCAGGGGCGCCACAATCGACGTCGCAGTGCACCGCTTCCCATTCTGCGTCGTATGGTCTCCGATCCCCATTCTCACGTGGTTCCTGCCCTTCATCGGCCACTTGGGCCTCGCCGACAGCAAAGGGTGAGCTGTTTTCTTCAAAAGGAGCCCTTAACCATTAAAATTGGGTCATTATTGACCAAGTTACTATACTTTTTTGCAGGGTTATCTTCGACTTCGCGGGGCCCTACTCCATCGGCCGCGACGACTTCGCCTTTGGCACCCCGACCCGCTACTTGCAGTGCCAAGTGGCGCCTGAAGCCGTGGCCCAATGGGACGAAGCGCTGGCTGCAGGCTGCAAGATCTACGAAAAGAGGATGCACAATCTCTGCTGTGACAACTGCCACTCGCACGTGGCCGTGTGCCTGGAGCACGCGGGCTACGCTGGCCGAACCCGGTGGAACATGGTGGAGCTCTGCTTCTGGGTCTTCTTCCGGGCCAAGTACGTGGGTGTGGCGGGGTTCGTCAAGTCCTGGTTGCCATTCGCATTCGTGCTGGTTATGATCGCTATTGTGCGCTCCACGGCGTGAGAGATGCTGTAACATGCTGAGTTGGTATGCGCCGAATATATTGCCCAACTTGGCGTAAGAAACAAGGAGTGTGTTGGAGCTGCGCTGTATTGGTAGTCGTGGCTATTTGGTACTTTGTGGCCCTGCGACCGCGACAACAGTGTGGATCTCGAATTGTAAAGATTTCTACCAGCCAGGAAGACGGCATCGAGCGAATACAACTACGAGTCATGTACAACAGCAACCTTCACCGTGGAGACTTCCATTTCTGTTTGTGTGCGCTCTGCGTACACTCTACTATGGCGTTACGCCGTCTCAGTTTGGTTGGCCACGGAATTTATCTCGTCTCTCAAGACACCCAGTCACACCTCGCAGTCTCATGAAAATAAGTCCAAAGCTCAGCGATAAAAATAGTGGAGGCGAACCATCCCAAGATCGGATGCTGTCTTATCATAGCGACCGAAACAGTGCGGTCCACGACACCGAACTCTTTATGCTGTCCGTGTGAGCTGCGAAGCGATGGTTCGTCAAGCCAAGAGCATGGTTCCTCCTCATTATCACAAACTCCCCGTCTCGAGCACTCGCCTCCTCCTCAAGTTCAACTAAACCAGACGATCGCAATGGTGTCAACTTCGCTCGTTCTCCTCGGTGGTTTGGCGCTATTCTGCCCCATGGCCCACGCAAGCAAGAAATTCGTTGCACGACTCCCCAACGGCGACAAAGTAGAAGGCTATGCTGCTATCGGCCACACCGATGGCACAGGCGATAGCGAAGCGACAAACGCGTTCGGCAAGGCCTTCGAGAAAGCAGGCAACATGTGGTCACTGGCATTGTGTCAAGCTGACACTGATGGAGACGGCCAGACGAATGGTCAGGAACTTGGCGATCCGTGTTGCGAGTGGAGCACAGGAGCTACCCCACAGTGGACAAGTGGCGTTTCTCACCCGTCTCTCAGCGATAAAAAGTCGGACTCCTCTCTGTGGGCGAATGTCAACTGCTCCGCTGTCACCACTATTCCTGCGACGGCCTCGTCTGGTGCTGACAGCACGACGGCGGTGCAGTCGGTGGCTTCCATGTTCACGTTTGCGACTGGAGTCGCTCTGCTCTTTGCGTAGCCTGCGAGAGAATCTCCAAGCTAATTCATACCTATTAATCTAATGGAGACATATTGATTCCTTTCCATTTGCCCGGCAAGTACATGTAGCAATTATTTTGCTGGATGAGTCTTCTAAAGTGGTGGATACTCATGTTTTCACGGTTTAATTAAGTAAAGTAAGGATAGTTTACAGGGAACATTGCAGATTTTACATACATACATTGCCGATATATCGGGATGGAACACGCTTGAATGTTAAGCACTTCCACTAGAACGTTCAAATTGGCGCATATTGGCGAAGCTAGCGTGCAGCACTAAAAGCGGCAGGTTTAGCTCTAATAGCACGTGCAGTAAATACCATGAATATGAGCGAGTTTTCTTACTGCTGTGCAACAGCAAACAACTCACACTGGCGACACAGCCAACGTTGGGCGAACTGGCTGTGAACTGTTTCAACGTCGATAACTAAACCAGATACAGTATCTTAGTTTTAGGATTTTATCCCCCTCCTTAGCAACACTTGCAAGACTTACAACAGCTGACCTCCTTGTATCCACGACCGCGAGCCAACATTGTAAAACAAGAAAAGAAGCATGAATTGGCCATTAAAAAGTATGCCAAGTTGATTGTACCACGCCGTACAAAAACGCATCTACATGTACGCGTAGCCTCAGCTTCTTCTGGGGTTTCTACGTTTCCCAACGGGAAACCATCACGCACCCGTTCCAGTGCTAGGGAGCACCGTCTTACCGAATCGATGTTTCCGCCTCGTTGTGCTTTCGCAGCACGCTCTCGATACTTACTGAACTCGTCAAGGCTTCTTCGGTAATACGCAAGACGTCGTCGCGAACTTGGGCTCTACCGGGAAGGTGTAGCTCCAGTGCAGCCAAATCGGTGAAAGTCTTGAGGAGCCTTCGGAAGCTAGCGTCTTCAACCAATGTAAAAGGGCGTCGATTGGCTGCAATCCACTGGGCTACGAGGTTGTTAACCTGAGGTTTATGCTCGTCCGTGAACTTCTTCGGTTTTTTCACTGCTGGATGTTCTCGTTCCGCTTCATAGGACTTCGGTACGAGTGCTCTAACTGTACCCCGCTTCGGTGCAGTCTGTGTAACCATTGCCGCTTGATGCTCTTGGAGCTCTCGGGGGTGCCATCGCTCCATGTGCGTACGCGCTGCACTGTTCCCAACTTGGCAGAAAATCTCCTCGTCACACTGGGGACACCACGCAAAAGCGGCGTGTTTTGTGCAAAGCTCCTTACGAGGCACATCGCGGCACTTGCAGGGGCGGAGCCAGACCAAAATAGCAGGGGGGGCCGGGTCGGTAGTTTTGCCGCCAAGTTGTCGATGCACTAAGGAACTCGCCAGCCACTTCGCAGATAAAGCAAACTACTACGTCGCCAGTATGCCTAAGAAAAAACTCAAAACAAAAGCTATCACCTCTTTTTTCGACCGACGTCCACATCCTGCGACTAATGAAGAGGATCGCCCGTCTAGCCGCCCCTCAACATGTATCCCCGTCAAGACAAAAGAAGCCCATTCGTGACTTCAACAGCAAGCCGCTCTGCGTTGGTGCGATGAGAATTGCATCCCGGAGAACCCACGTGACGGCACTGTCCATGATTTCGTCCACATGGACCCGGCTGACCGGCCACCCAACCTCTACTACATCAAGCAGCTTGTTGATGATCCAAATCTACGCCGATCTGTAATCCTCGCGTACGTTCGACAAGGAGTATATGCTAATGTATCTCCAATTTCTAACGGGTTTCTTGCGTTTCTGCTACAATTTCTATCTGATTCCTTGTGTAAGCTTAACACAGAATCAATGGAGTTCACCTCAGGTTTCACTTCTTCACAGTAGTGGTTTTGCTCCGTACTGCAGGGTGGAGTATGCTGATCCGTCAAAGCAAACAGAGTCTGCGGACAGACCGTTGCAGAACGCCATGGCTTTTCAGTCCCCTATACCATACTACGCGCGCAACCGACGACTGTAATGCAAAGTACCGAAGTACAACGGGGTTTTGTGCGTACGTTCACAGTGCTTCGGCCCGTAGCCCCCTTTGCTGAAGAAGGAAAATTCAAGAGTGAGAGAGAGACCGTTAAGGTCAGGTATGCTTTTGTTGAAAGAAAGTGAATATGAGGAGAAATCCATCAATGCAATGGTCACTTTCAGTACATTCAGTTCTTAACTATGTCTTCTTGAAGGATAGTGAACATGGCAAGATTCCATCAATTGGGTCGGCTTTCTTGTGGGGTGGGTGGATTATCCCCACTCCAGCCTGCTCATCCAAGCGTTTAATGATTTTTTTGGG
>JAHWLE010000820.1:0-16790 GCA_024679135.1 Phytophthora foliorum
AGCAAGCGGATTGGCAGCTGGACCATCGCCAGGAGTGCAAGAGGCTGGCGCAGTTGACGTCGCTCGGGCTGCGCAGCGACCAGGTGGCGGACGTGCTGCTGCTGGGGCGCGTTGTGAGACGCCGAGAGGTGGACGGAGTGAAGCCCCAGGAGCTCGTGTGGTACCAGGAGGACGTGGAGGACCAGGAGCTGCTGCTGCTGGCAGCGCTGACGCAGAAACTCAAGCTAGTGGACGGTGAGAGAGCACGAAATGGCGGTGCAGCGGGCCATGTGGAGCTAATGTGGCTGGTGATGTGGCGGCAGATTCCTACGCGATGCAGGAGCTGCAGCGCATGCTGAGTCGGTTCCGCAACAACAACTTTTCGATTGGTGACGAGTTGCTACTGGAGCTGGCTGCGGGCTGCTTCCCGCTGGGCGCGATGATCAACCATAGCTGCGAGCCTAACTGTGTCGTCACGTACGTGTGATGTGGCGAAGGCGTTTGAGCTGACACGCACTTACGTTTCCTGCGTCTTCGTGGCTGTAGGTTTGTCCCCAAGACGCTCGTAATGGAATTCCGAGCGATGACGCCTATCAAGGCTGGCCAAGAGATCACGCAGACTTACGGTGTGTCTCCTGCGACACTTCCACGTAATCGGTTTTAATGTTGTGCTAACGTGGCTCGTCGTGCTATGCGAGCGCAGTTGATATTGCACTCCCACGCCGCGAAAGGCAGCAACGACTACAGCGAAAGTATCATTTCCTCTGCGAATGTGCTCGCTGTTTACTGCCTCTACAGGGACCGGGAAGCTTGGACGCCTTCCTGGATGCTGACATTGACGGCGTTCCGCAAGAGCAGTGGACACATGAGCGCCAGGAGGCTGTGCAACGGACTCTCAAGGACTTTAGTGATGATGCGGGCCGTTCTGGTGCATCTGACTCTACCGGCCAGCAGCGCATAGATGCGCTGCAGAAACTGCTAGAACAGCAAAGTGGTATCCTCCACCGCGACAACATTGCGCGGTTGCAAGCGTTATCGACACTTTTTAGTGCCGAGATGGAACGTGGCAGCGTTGAAGAGGCGATTCAATACGGAGAGCGCGTGTTGGTGTTCTATCGACGCGTGTATCACTCCAACCACCCGATGACAGGGCTTCATTTGTTCACCCTTGGTGATCTGTACGGCCAACTGGCACAAACCGGGACTGGACCTGAAAGCAGCAAGGCTAAATCGTCGGAGTATCTGACGGAAGCACAGCGTATTCTTCGAATTACGCACGGCAAGGACCATCGCTTCGCGAAAATGTTAGCAGATAGATTGCATAACGCAGCAGCATGAAACAATAAGGCTGCTCTTATCCGCTTGCTTCGAAGTATAATCGAGTTGAAAGTCCACATCCACAGCTCCAAAAGGGTACGCGCGTTCGTATGTACTCTGGTGCCAGTTTGAGCCACCTCAATCGATCATGAGGTTGGAATGTGACATCGTGTTGCTGCATTAGTTAAGCTACAGCAGTTCTCTTTGCACTGTCCGACACGTTGCTAGCACGAAGCAATAATGTATCTCTAACCAGTCGTTGTAGAATCACAATGCGGACGGCTTCAGTTGTGATGGTGTCGATTCGATCACACGCAATCGGCCCTCCCGTGCTGAATAATCAATTCGATTCCGCTGTATGACAAACTCTTCGACCAGGTCACGCACCATAGGCCCCGAGCGTAATTGCCGAGCTTTTCCAAAGAAGTGCCACCCGTCCATGCTGCTCAGCAACGGCATCGCAACGGTTATCGATTGATCCATGCTTGTCTCCTCCTGCTCTTGGTGATATTCTCTTCCTGAAGTATCCTCACTAGCCTCATACTCTTCCGTCGACAACCGAATCGAGGATACCTCGGGCTGTGAGAGGTCGTAGACGACACGAAGACCGGAAAAGTGGGGCTGCGACGAGCTCATAGCAGGGTATCGGCGCAGCCAGTACGTAAGCGCGTCCTTCAGTTCGCGCATGGATAATTCTATGACCACGGTAGTCTTCACCAACGGTAAATACTTCTCAAGCCACTTGCGTGTGATAACAAGCCCAGGAGCATTCAGCTGGTCGCCTTTAATGTACCCCGCATTCACAAGCCCGACGTTCGCACCCAGCCCGTTACGTATTGCGTCTGCCACAAGATTTCCCATGTTGCTTTCTTGTGTGCGGCACGTGACACGTCGCCCATCCAAGGCCGTGAGAGCCACCCCCAGCGGTTCGAGCTTTCCTTGCGCAATTTCTTCCTGCTCTACGTTGTGAATGTACTTGTTCAGGATTGCCAGACACCCTGGATCTGCTTCATGTCCGCGGTTCAATAGCATATGCCATTGAAAGCCCACTTGGACCTTGACTGCTTGATCTCTCACTGCTTGGGGCGCCGTCATCGGTGAGGTTAAAGTCATCTCGACAGCGCCTAGCCATAGTGCATCCATACCCGACTTGTGGATGAGCGTCTCACTGCCAGCTGCGCATGTCAACGGAAAGTGGTCATGGCCTCCCAAAATGAGGTTGATTCCTGGAGCTTGCATGGCAAGACGCACATCATCCGCCACCTTGAAATGCGTGAGTGCCACGACAGCGTTTGCTCCTTGTGCCTTGAGTTCCTCAATACAGCGACGCGCATGAGGTCGCTCATCGTCAAAGACGACACTGGGTCCAGCGAAGGGGTCCTTTCCAGTGACCGTCGTCACGGCCCCGAACAATCCCAGCCGCAGTCCGTTGCTTAGCGGAATCACACATGTATCCACCAGGCCAGGATATAGTTCTCCATTGCTAGAAGACCGCACATTTGACCCGAAACATGTAAACTTGGCGTCCGCGAGCAAGTCGCGCATGTGCTCAGCCCCAAAGTCGAACTCGTGGTTACCGAGCACCACATACTCGATGCCCAAGTAGTTCAGCACCTCTACCATCATAGCTCTACCACCACAAGGACAGCAACTATTAGACTGCAGTGAACATTGCCGTACTTAAGAGCTAGTGACGCACCCTTTGTCCTTGCGATCCAGCTCCGAGCGCCACAAAAAGTCTCCGTTCAGCGTGACAATCACATGTGTATCACGTGCGATCCTCTGCTTGGTCATATTGAGCATCGTCGCGAGCTCTGCGAGTCCTCCGACGCCAGTAGCGTCTGGGAACAGCTCGTACACGTCGTTCACAGTAAAGAACACCACCTTCGTCGTTGTGCTGTGTGCACCAGGGGCTGATTCAGACGCTGTACTCTGGCGAGGAAATAGCTCATTGTCTATACAAGGCACTGATCCATTCGCACTCAACGCAGCAGCCTCCACATTGTCCTGCAGCTCTCCCGCCATCTCCTTCTTCGTCTCCATCTTCAGCAATTTTACATTAAGAATAAATATCTCCACAAAACCTTCGCCCACTCCTTCTGCTAAACACTTTTGAGGTCCACACTATTCACTAATCCGTCAATAATGAACGTGGTGGCGGAGATCCAGCGCCTGAACGAGCGCGAGCTGGAGCTCAACGTGCCGCTCTCGGGCTCGTGGCACCACAAATACAGCGAGTCGGCGTGGGTCTTTGTGGGCGGGCTGCCCTTCGAGCTGTCCGAGGGCGACGTGCTGTGCGTGCTGAGCCAGTTCGGCGAGATCGAGGACATCCACTTGGTGCGCGACGGCAAGACGGGCAAGTCCAAGGGCTTCGCGTTCCTCAAGTTTCAGGACCAGCGCAGCACCGTGCTGGCCGTGGACAACCTCAACGGCTTCAAGCTGCTGGACCGCGTGCTGCGCGTGGACCACGTGCTCAAGTACAAGCTGCCCAAGGAGCTCCAGGAGGACAGCGACTCGGAGGACGAGCACAGGAGGCCGCGAGGGCTGCCGGGCCACGCCTACGAGGGCAAGGAGCTGGCGTCGGGCTTTGACCTGCACCAAGGTGTGGACGTGTTCGCAGCGCCTAAGGAGACGCGCAAGGACAGGAAGGCGCGCAAGCGCGAGGAGAAGAAGAGCAAGAAGAAGGCCAAGAAGATGAAGAAGATCGAGAAGAAGCAGCTCCAGATCTTTGAGCAGGTGCAGAAGAGGAGACAGAGAGAAGCTGTGCAGAGAGAGGAGGACACAGCGGCACCGCAGCCGAGTGCGACGGGCTGGCGGGGCAGGTTGGAACCGTCGGCGCCGAGGCCAACACGGGATGGAGATACCAGGAGGCAAGACGATGGACGGGAGAAGCAAAAGGATAAGAGCTACGGAGGTATGGCTCGTATACGCTAGGACGAATGATGGACATGCTGGATGAGCCGCTCAAAGCCTCGGCATCAATATTTCGTGGGCGCAGCATTGATTGCCCCGCTCTTCCGGTGATGCAGTACTCATTCGATTGCCTACCTCGCTTGAATGCGCTCACGCCCTGGATATGACTACCAACGTGAAACTCTCTCATTTATCTCACGGACCCGATGGTTCTTGGTCATGCTTGGGCTAACTCTCAAATATGGCTGCCTTGAACAAGGTCAATCGACTTGAAAATTGCACAAGCAAGCTAATGCTCATTGAACCTTGGGCCGCATCGTGGCTTCTTGCTATGTGCTGAATTAGCTTATGTGCGGCGCGTCAACAGGATTATCAGCACAAATCTATAGCACTATTAATTATCATGCTTGTGGAAGCATGTTTATCTAGGACTACGCTGTCCCCACAGCTTCAGATGTACTGCCAGGCTTGTTATTGATCTCGCCGTTTTGAGGCGCCTGAAAGTCATACACCTGCAGCAAATTTCGCACATCCGAGATTTCTGCTGCCCTCTTGGCCGCTTCAACTACGTTGGCAATGCTTCCCTCATCCTCCATCATGTCTTCCGGTAGGTCGTAGTGCCGCTGACCACTGGAAACCGCAACCATTGCTCTGGTCGGGTCAGGGAAGAACGACACACCATTGGCACTATCAGGTAGCTGGATGCTCTCATCCATCAGGGTACCTGTCAGCACGTCGTACAACATCACACGACCGGTACGACTTCCTGCCGCTAGATATCTTCCTCCACAATGCAAATCAAACTCCACACGCTGGTTCGTGTCAGCGACGCGGTTGAATGTATGCAGAATCTCGTTCGTCGCACGAATATCCCAGCAGTGGATACGAGCATCACAACGAGCAGCGGTAAACAGAAACCTCCCACACGGCGAAAACTTGACTTGAGAAATCCCTCGACCGTCATGATCCCGCAGTGTCAGCAGCTCTTCTCCTTCATCTTCCGTGTACACACACGTAGTTCCCCCATACGACCCCGCCGCATAAATCTTGGAATGATCCGGATTAAAGTGCAATGTACTAATGAGCCCTCGCTGTCCTTTACGAGATCGTCGGGTCTTGGTCAACGGTCTCGCCCTGAAGTCTCGGCTGGGCTGCGAGAGGTCGAAGAACCGGATCATCCGGTCGAAACCGGCGAAGAGCTTGGTGCCCGTGGAATTGAAGGCCAGACTCTGAGCGCTTGCCAGCTCGTCTAGATGGTCGAAAGCTCGATAGGAAGCTCGGAGCTCCCCCGTGTAGGCGTCCCACAGATGCACGGGCTGGTCTCGACTGGTGCTCACGAAGATGCAGGAGTTGGGGTCTGCGGACGTCATGAACGGGTACCACTGGTAGTCGTAGACTGTGCCGCCCTCTTTGGCCTGTAAAAGGCTGGTATCCCAGCCAGAAGCGTCGCTGGTCATCTCAAAGAGGCGGAGGATGTGGTCGTCGCTGTTGGTCAGCAGGCAGAGACCGTCGGGTGAGACCTTGACGCCTTTCGTGAAATTGTTGCTGCAGGATGCGGACACGGCCGAGAATTCTTTGCTGGCGCTGAACTGGAGCTGCGGACGCATGGCGGCGCTGTGGGCGAAGACTTGGGCGGGCGCAGAGGCCGTGGAATCGGTGGAGAACGTCGAACTCATTTTGCAGAATTCCCCGCTAAGCACATATTAGTGGTAGTCAAGTGCTCAGCAGCAAGAATATTTGTGTTTTTATTGTGAATTCCAGCCAAAACTGTGTAATCCGAACAATTGGCCAAACTGCCCTCATCCAACAAGACGATCTGATTATTGTATTGGCCAAAATAGTTGATACCAAAATTCAACGTGGTTTTACACATGGAAGATGGTGACTTTCCATATACGATAGTTAGATATAAGGGTAATTCGCGCCCGTAGATTCCGATTTTGAGGTCAGATTTGACGAATTCTGCTTCGTTGTCGAGATACAACCGCTAGAAAAAACGCTCTCGGCCTCTAAAAAGTTTGGGGAAAGGCTCAGTGAGGGTTAGACGATGAATGATCAAAATAAAGATATTCTATTGGCTGAACCGTCAAACCATATGGTGTTTAGGCTACTGTTGCTGAAGGGTTGATTGTAACATGACAAATCCAGGCGTGATATCACTATTATATCTTAAGGGTTTTCCTCGAGGTTATCGCCAGGCCTCCTCAAATATGGGATTCCAGGTCATATTCCCATATTGCCCATATATTAGTTTTGAAACTGCCCATACCAGAAACCATCTTCTGAAACCAATCTCTTGTAGTTGCATGGGTTTCGAGTCGTTACAGCCCTGGTTTCTTGGAAGTGTCAACCGCTTCTCGCTCATTTCTTTGTCTGACAGTTCTCCAAGATGGCGCCGAAGCGCCGTCCCAACCCGGTGCTGAATCTTCAACAACGAAAACCGAAGTCGAAGAAAACATTGTTCGCGTTCAAAGCCACGCATGTGATGAGCTATGGACTTCAACCAACTTCCTGGGACGCTGGAGGTGTTGTCACGTCCGTGAAGTGCCGTTTCTGCGAAAAGTTTAAACGTGAAGAGAGAAAACCCACGACATCAAGCTCAACACAAAGAAAAAGATCTGACAATGTGAAATACTTCAGAACTTTCAGAACAACGTGCTACAAGCAGCACCTCGACCTAGAGCATCCATTGAAATGGGAAGCCTACGTAAACCTCAGAACTGACACTGAACGAGAGGCGTTTTTCGATTCACCCCTGTCTGTTCCTCTGGCCAGCTCACTACATGCGCATTTCGGCACTTCATTTGAAGCTCTAGTAGCTCGTATTAAACCTGCAATCATGGATCACATCATTGGCGGGCTTCTCTTTCATCCGGACGATGTTGGAGGTGTTACGCGTGAGTGAGCCTTGCGTCTGTTTGAGAGCTGTCGTGATAGTGACGGCGCGGTGATCGAATACGTTGTCACGATTCGAAACCAGAAGCGTTTTTTCTGCTAATGGGATTCATTGCGCGTGGAGCTTCATTTAGAATGGTAGCCGAATGTGGTCAACACGTACGTGACGAAACTGGGCTCTCTGTGTACAGTGGGTGCACAAATACACTGGTATCGAATAGCGCAAGAGTACTTTGTGCTGTTTCGTTACAGGTTTTGAGTGGCGTACTAGACTGCGTTACAGGTTTTTCAATTGCCTTAGATACTTCGACGTTGTTTGGAAAATCCTACCTCGATATTCGCACTCGTTTTGCGATCAAGGGATTACTTTTCAACTTTCATCTCATGGCCGTACCGTTGTACGAAGAGCACACTGGTGAAAAAATGCTCGAAGCTGTGTCCAGCTTTTTGGTGGCCTTGGCCCCTCAGTGGAAAGATATTGTTGTCGGCGTGTCGACAGACGGAGAAAGTTCAATGACGGGGCGCGTTCGAGGTGTAGCAACACGTATTGAAAATGCCGTCTCAAATCGCAAGGTTCTGCGTGTGTGGTGTGCGCTTCATCAATTGGACCTTGTAATGCAGCGTGTTCACAAAGCGGCGCTAGACGAAGAGTTTCTATCAACTTTGACATCGATGATTGGACACCTACGACGTCAGTATACGTTGATAAAAAAAATGCGCACGACATGCCCACTTGTTCCCGAAACCCGTTGGCTGTCCATGGCTCAGTGTTGCGCATGGATAGTTAGTAATATTATCATACTGCAGGACTATTATTCAACAAAATTTCCTCGTCCTCGCCAACACGGTGGTGGATTTTCGTGTATGCTTTGGACGCATTGACCTCTGAAGCCAACATCGTTTTCCAAAAGCTGCAAGGAAAACGCATATTGCTATCACAACAGCGTGCTGCGCTCAACAATTTGATTTCGACGTATTCACGGATCACGGGGATGCGGGGTCCGCTATCTGCAGAAAGTTCTTGCTGACGTCGATCTAAATCACGCAGCGGTTGGCGAAGAGTTTGTCCTTGGACACGATGAAGCTCGCGCTTTTTTGATTGAATATGATCCTTGGGTTGAGGAAAACATGGATAATCTACACACCGAAGACAGTAAACCATTATTTGCTGCTGTCGCGAATGTATTTGTGCAAGATGCAGACGGTATTAGCAAAATTGTAGCTGAGCGTACGTCGAACAACGCTGCGGGACTCTACCTGCCACCGGTTCTTCCGCATCGACTGGTGTACATGAGCGTGTCTTCGTTCCAGCACATAAGCCAGGAGCATACACCTCATCTTATTATCCGACAGACAAATGTTGAAATTCATCAGATTGGGCAAGAGCTCTCGCAACTCCGGCGAGCGTATGCAAGAGAGGAGGCATTGCGTCATACGCTCGACATGCTTGACGACCATATCCCGCTGAGCATCACTAAGTCGTTTGCATCTCACCATTCTTCTGGTGGATGGCAGCGTATAAAGCTAACTGCAGTCGCTAGAGAAGACCCCCCGCATCATTTTGCGGGTCGTTACAGCTCCATCCGCCTATTATCAGCTGGGCAGTGATTAGCAAATGTGCTCGTGTTACAATTCCTGGTATCAACCATATTGACCAGTACAATAGAGGATATTATTAGTAACAACTGCTACTGCAACAACAACGCTGTCGTGCGCATTGTGCGGCGAGTATCCAAGCAGGCGAGCGCCAACGCCGTCGTGTGCGTGCAGAGTGACCAAGTGTTGCGTACAAATTCAAGGATGGTGTTGATTGATAGCCGTCAGTTTCGGAAGTGAGATGGTCACATGCCATCTCTCGGTCGCATCCTCCGGCTTGCATATCGCGATGTGCAGCTGGTGTGACGACGATACATCACCAGCTCAATTCGCTACGACGAAGCCAACGAAAACTAACAGCGGCAGCGGCCGTTTACCAACGGACCTAGCAACGGTTGGAGCCTTCCTCTTCCAGCATCCAAGATAACAGCCGTAGCTTGTAGCATCTTCTCCTCTTTTCATTATATCAATCAGTCTTCATATTTCAGTATCATACACAAGTCCTCTTCAAGACTCCGTTCTTTCAGACATATCACATGACAATTTCGAAATTAGAGTGAAACTCTGTGCGATCGTTTTTGAGGCATTACCGTAAGTACGATCCCAAGTGCATGCAACGACCCAAGACTCCCCGTCCTGCAAAAGACTCCTCGCTGAATTTGAGACCTCGACAGCAGCCGCGGACAGACGCAGAAGATATGGACCAACCGTCAGTTCCTGTGCAGCCTGCACCAAGCACACCCCGCACGCCGGCGCCGCAGGGGCCGGATGCACCTCCCACTACGTCACCAGCACCGACAGTACCTAGTGGAGCCATGCCTCAGGCTGGGATTGGCTTAGGCGACAAGGCTATTAGTCAGCTACTGCAGATGATGGCGTCGCAGCAGCAGCAATTCCAGGCCTTCATGGAGCAGCAGAAAAACTTCCAGCGGGAGATGTTCAAGCAACAATCTCGTGTGACTCGCCAGAAATACAAAGTAAACCCTCCTAAGTTCCATGGACGAGCCGATAAGGATCTAGAGCTCTGGCTGTTTGCCATTGAAGAGCACCTCAGCGGCTACGCACGCGAGCGTGATAGTTGTGACTCACGATTCGTAGACATGGTCGTCCCGTTTTTGGGACCGGACGGCATGTCATGGTACCGAGAATTCAAGAACATCCTTGGGATCGGCCTCGAACCTGGTTCCTCTTCAAGCGGCAGATCCGCATCCGATTTCGGGACAGCGATTTTGAGTTTAAGTTGGTATCCAAGTTGCACGACCTCCAAGCCACTGGTACCCAGCAGGACTATACTTCAAAGACTACTGCTGTCCCAATCCTCATTTGAGCTGGCGAAATGATCAAACGCTGGTTTTACCAGCAGAACTTACGAGGAGACACCTCAAGTCACATCTCGCAAAACGTGCCGACAACGCTACAAGAAACGATTGGGCACGCACAGCGCTTCGAGGATTCCCGCAAGCCTTTCAAAGCTCGGTCGAATCAGAAAGGGGCCACTTCAACACCAACTCGACCGGACAATGCGCAAGGTTCGACTCGGTCCAACTTCAGGAAGAGCAAGCCCGCCTCGGGGACTAGTCAACTAAATACACCCGGCTTCGTGGCTACGTGTCACTCGTGCGGTGTTGTGGGCCACATCGCTCCTGCATGCAGAGGCCGGTAGCAAGGCAGCGGTGGCCAACAAAAGAACTAGGTAACTCGGTGATCTGGCGCCCCACCGAGACTGACGCGGCAGCCGCTTGTCATTCGACTGCGTGCCGTCAAGCCACTGGTCTACCTTTTGGTTCTTCGCACAGCTTCAACTACGGAACTGATCAAGCAATCACCAAGCCGACCAATAACAAATTTATGGCTAGCTAGAGCACCGAGGTCATATCTGAGACCGTCCTCCTTCCGTTTTTATTGATAGTGGCGCTTCGTTTAACGCGGTGTCACCACGTCTCATCGAGACTGTTCGATTATCTTCTCGTGAGTACTCGAAACCATGGTAATTCGTTTGGGAAGCGGCTCAACTACCGTAATTCCAATACGACTAGTCAATCTCAAGTTTAATTTGGATGGATTCCCTCCATACTTTACCAAGCATTTTTTTTGGACAGATCCGAAGGAAAGGATGTCCTCCTAGGGATGCCATGGCTAGTTGACACAAACCCGGATATTGATTGAAAACGCAAGACTGTTCTCCCTCGTAACAAGACAGCAACGAGCATCGCATTCCACCTATGTGTGCTTGTCCGCCCAGCAAGATGTGTTGCCGGACGACACCGTGGCAGTATACATCAGAAGAACCAATCGGAGGACGAGGCACTTCTGAACTATTACTACCTGCATGGACACCACTCGTCCAACGGAACGACGAAGCTGATCCGTCTCGTCACCTTCAGCGCCTACTTCGCGAAAGTGCTAATGAGTTATTTTTTATACATCCCAACGAAGAGCCCACCAAAGCGGACCAAGCGTGGGAAAAGTTAAAGACCTCGCCCGTGTAGCGCAGCGGAGAATGGAGAATTGTTCATGTATTCCGAGGGCTCAACACAAAACTTCGTGTGCCAGCAAACCCGATTCCCCGCAAAGACGATATTCTGCGGTCGATGGCTAAGGACACGCTGTTCTCGGCGATGGATTTATTATGGGGATTTTTTCAGTTCAAGTTGGTCGAAGAGTCGATACCCTTCACAACATTTGCTACTCCAGATGGCTTGATCGAGTACTTGGTTACTCCAACGGGAATTTCTAGCAGCCCCCCATCGTTCAACCGTCTTGTGCAATCAGTGTTCTCGGATTTACAATATTTCTGCCAGGCCTACATCGACGATCTAATCGTTTTTACCTGCACCGACTCCATCGATGATCACCTCGAGGCATTAGAAGAGTGCTTATCCGGTGTGCAGAGCAACGTCTCTACATTAAAATCGAGAAGTGTACCTTTTGATCCCTACCTCGGAGATTTTGTTGGCAAGGACGGCGTCTGCATGGACCAGAGCAAGATACAGGTCATCGAGGATTGGCCCACACCTCGCACAAAGCAAGAATGACAGTCATTCTTAGGAACTTGTGTGTACGTGATGAAATTGTGCGACGGTTTTGGTGATTGGATCGCACCACCGACAGAGCAGACCAAGGGGAAGAGCCGCAGAGACCCAATCACCTTCGGCGAAATCGAGAAGATAGCATTTGATAAACTTAAACAAAAGCTCGCCTCTCCGCCAATTCTTGCGCATCCAGATGTCACGAAACCATTTCACGTCAGCATGGATGCCTCGGATTATGCAGTAGGGGGATATCATTTTCAGTACGACGACTCCGGGCGTGAGCGCATCATAGCATTCAACGGACGGAAGTTGTCCCGTGCCGAGCTCATATATCCTACTCGCGAAAAAGAGCTGCTAGCTGCACTTCACGCGATGCGAACCTTGAAGGTTTATCTCATCGACCGTCCATTTTTCATTAATACTGACCATCGCACGATTGAAGGTATTTTACAGCAGCAAACATGCTCACAGAGACTCGTGCGCTGGCTCAATGAACTAGCTCTCTCCCAACCGTAGTTCAAATGGGTCCCAGGTGCAACGAATGTCGTCGCGGACAGTATTTCCCGTAACCCGAACTGGAATGGCGGCACCAGCAAAACGACTACACCCTTCACTCTAATTAGTCGTACCATGACTAATAGAGAGCACCCCACAAACACACAAGAAATTCAGACATTCACACAAATAAAAGGGAAAACGCATTTATGGTGTGACGAACACACAAACCGTCAAACTATCACACACGACGACATGACAACAGTTCGCCAGCCAATCATCGCTTTCACCTCCGAAACCAGATACCCTATAAATATCGCGTTATGAAGGTTACTGCAGGCACTACTAACCGCCATCCATTCAATTAGTGTTGCATTCGGACGTCGCGCGCAGAAATGGATAAACAGGTTTACAGCTGGACTCAAGTGGCCACGGGGCTCAGCGAAGAAGGCGTTGATGAGTGGATGGATAGCTTCAAGTCCTACATCACGAATACATGCAACGTTGTGAAGTGTCAAATGTGCGATTTTAATTTGGAGTTACACAAGTGCGAGTACCGGCTTTGAGCTGCAAGTCAGCTGCATGCTCGGATTTTTCCGGGCAAAGGTGTCCTTGGCGAGCACGGATACTTACCTGCCGTTCGACAACAAAGAGCGATATTTGTTGCAGTGGAGCGCATCACACAAGCTTGGCTTCACCGAAAAAACCGAAGCTGTCACGCAGCATGAAACTCTACGCGACACAATTGGTCGGCCACCGTGCGAAGCCTAAACGAATTCGACACGATATTTTGGACTGTTTCGAGCCTGGACGGGATGCTGCACCCAAACTGAGCCAAGTTCAACACTTTATTGCACACTATAAGAAGACCAGATTGAAAGAGACTGATTTCGTGGAGGATATGGAGAGCTTGGTTCCAGGACTCAAATTTCACGATGGAATAGGCGAGATCGAGCCTTTCTTGTTTGGCTACAAGGTTGAGGGCGGAAAGCCGAGTTTTGGAGACGGTTCAGATGATCACCCGCTTGTCGTAGGAGTGACAACACCATTTATGTTGAAAACGCTGCGGTTTGCCAACGAACACGTATTTCATATTGATGCTACGTACAAGCTGAACCAGTCTGGATATCCTTCAATCATTGTTGGTATCTCTGATTGTGCAAGAAGCTTCCACCCGGTCGCAATTTTTATTACCTCGCAGGTAACAGGAGCTGTCATTGAAACGACACTAGTGGAGCTTTTCGATGTGTATCAAGTATTGACAGGGGAGCTTCCTGAAATTCGCTTTTGCATGGCTGATGCTGATAAAGCTCAGTACAATGCTGTACAGTCGGCGGTCGCTTTGAAAACTCGGAACCCCCAGAATTTGGTGTTTCTTATGTGTTTTTTTCACGTTGTCAAAAATGTTGGTGAACACGTCTCCAAAATATACGGGAAGTCGATTTCGTTGGTTTACAGGCATTTGTACAGGATGCACTTTGCACGAGACGCAGACGAATTTGAAAGCTTGTCTGAAAAAGCAATGAGTGCCTGGAGCGACGACCCTCTACTTGAGAAATTTGCGTCGTATTTCAAAAAGCAATGGCTGGAGACAGTGTTTTCGAATTGGGGTGTGTATTGGACTCCGCCTGGGTTCGTCGCTACAAATAACCCTGTCGAGACGTTCAACAAAACAATCAAGCAAGATTACACATTTTACAGTTTGGTTAAGTTGGTTGGCCTCATGGACAGACTCAAACTGATGTGCCGTCAATGGTCACGTGACGAAAATCCGTTTGGAATGCAAGCAGTTCCGAAACGAAGAATGCTTGAGCATGTAAAATTTCTCGAGAAGCACAGCTGTCTCTGGACTGTTCAACCACAACACAGCAGCATCCAATTTATATTGGAAGGAGAACGATCGAAGGACGTGATGTACATGTGCTAACGCGAGGACCCGACGCTTACCGTCGATGAAGGTGCGACTTGGAAAAAATTGTGTTCGGCATTGAAAACCCGCAACAAGAATCTGATGGAACTTGAAGATCAACCGACAAATGGGTGGAAATTCAACCTTGAAACCCAGACGTGCCCTTGCCGATCGTGGAACAAATATGGAGTTTGCGTGCATTCAATCACGTGTTTGCGGCCAGCAGGACTTTCGGTACGTGATGTACCTGAACCGAAGCGAGTATTTGTGAACAGAAAGCGACGAACTGCGGGAAGACCTGCAGCCGTCGGACCTGCACTGTCGTTGCAGTAGATAGAGATCAATTTGCGTGTAAGATCCTGCATAACGATTTCTGTTTATAAAATGTTCTCACTTCCTTTTTGCACCCGTAGTTGAGCCAGATCACACATGATGTATTTCTTTTCTCTACCTATATGGCTTTTAAAAATCAGATGCATTGCATAGAGTAAAACTTGCTAGAATTCTTTTGCTTGGAACATATCGGTGCGGTATCAACGATCAGATTTCAAATCTTCAACTTAGCGCATTTTGGATTTTGCTTTTGCACCCCTTTCCAATCAAGAATAGTTTATAAGTGCATACTTAGTGTCGCGAGGAGTTTTCCGGTGACATCACGAAATATATAGAGTACGGTGAATCGACGTTACAGATCTAGGCAGATACGTGTAATTTCATAACATTTCGCGATTCGAGTTGCATCCAATTTTCTACTTTGCACCCCACAGGCTTGATGACACTTATACGTGCAATCTGATTGTACTGTGACATCACCTCATGTAAACGTACAACCTGTATAGCATACGTTGTTGCATTGCAAAGTTAATCCTGCTTAAATATACATCGCGCGAAAAATAGCTGGCTGGACATACTAAGGCCTATTGGTTTGAATTTGTCACTTGCGCGAGACCTCACGCAACCAATGTATTAGGAGAGGCTATTACCACTATCCAAACAGTTTAAAATGATATGAAAACCAAGTGGAATCCAATACAATCTACAAATTTGAATTTACATGTCAGGTGTGCAAATGTTAGGTATTTCCATTTGAAGTTTAGGTCGCACCCGCTGCTCGATCAGTTTGATCGAGCGCGCCGTGTAGCCTTTTCGTATGCTACCTAGTATGGACTACACATTTGATAGAGAAATAAGCACGCTTGAACTATCCTCCGGTCAGTAAACACATTTATTTATCGGTGCTTACCGTTAGTCGATGACTCAACGCAACCGAAATTTCCACGGGGGATTACAGATGGAAAAGGAAGATTGACCGAAGTCTAATTTGTAGAACCGAGGCGCAACACAGTACGTTGGTGTTGGGTGCGAAGGTCATGTTAAGAAATTACTTAAGTGTCTTAGCAAAACAAACAGATAGCATGTATTACTTATTAGCTGATGCTTTTTTTTTAGCTGCTCGAGCGACCTCTGCAATTTCCTTCCTCTTCCTTTTTTTCTCATAACGAGTCAGCGCGCTGTTACGGCGAAGTAGAAAACCACTTCCCAGCCCACTTACGAAGCGGGACTTCTCTTCTTGAAAATTGTCGTCGGACCATACGCGGCCCTCCATAGTCGTAAATGCAGGCAACACCCTTTTCCATCCAGCCTCCGAGCCTTTTCGCACACCAATCGCAAGCTGCGACGCATATCGCGCGGCAGCATGCCTGTCCTGCGAAAGCAGAACAACATTCCCTGCAATCATAGCCCACTTCGAATCGTCGACAGTTCCAGGTTTATAACCCAAAACAACAGCGTGATAAACCAACATGTTCAGGCATACAACATCGCCAGGCCGCTACACAACCACTTCAGAACGTGGGTGCTTTAGCATCCTGTTGGCGGAATCTACAGCATTTCCCACACGAACGCTTTCGGCATCAGCCACAGTACGAAAAAAATCCAAATTTTGAAAGTATCCGTAAAGAATGGTGGCAAAAATGCCACCGAGCGGCCATGATCCACGTGCATCGGACTCTCGCGACTTCCAGCTTGACCCCAGACCTCCATCGGAAAAACGTATCCTTCCTCGATAGGCAGGCTTAATCGTGTGCCGTACGACGGAAGACTCAATATACACTGATCCATGTCGTGAAATCCATGTTGCTCTTCATTTTCCATGCGACCCTTTTCTTCGATGAATTCAGGAAAGCTATCGTTTTTGCGCAGGTGCAGTTGCCGACGTACATGCTCATCTGACAAAGGAAGACTCGCGCCTTCGTGGTGGGCGACTCCATTGGCGGTCTGACAGAAGACGAGAACGGCAGCATCGTTCTCCCCAATTGTACTCCACGAAAAAGGTTCCGACCGATACAGGTCGCGAGATCTTCGAATCTTGCGTTCAAGTAGATGCACTTGTAGATAGCGATCACAATAATCTCCATGTAGAACTAAATCCACCAATTCATCAATCATAACAATTGAATTCTGCTCCACAATAATTTCTTGTAGGACTAGCACTCCGACTCTCGAGCTGTCGGCCGAGTCTGTGTCTGGAGCGGAGGTTGGGCGTGCACACGCTGTGGAGTGACCACGCGGTGGTCTGACACGGCACGCGACAAAGTGGCACGCGGCCGAGCAAGTCCGGGTCCGGGGCGGCGCGCACACGGCCGAGCAGAAGT
>JAHWLE010000821.1:0-16782 GCA_024679135.1 Phytophthora foliorum
ATGAAGAAGCAATGGCAGACCAACCTCGAGATTGACCTGCTCAAGAGCGCGTGGATCCGCAAGGACCGCGAGCAGCACGGCGCGCACACGTCGCCCCCGCTCTCGGCCGCCAAGTGAGGACGTGGGCTGCAGAGAAAGACTTGAATCCCCCCCCCCCACCACCACAGCCGCCACCCTGCGAAGGGAGGCGACGCAGTCGCCAGATGACGGGACACGACAGAGGAAACCCCCCGCAGACGCAGCCCACGCGCTGCAGCTACCCTCGCCGCTGACCGGCCGCGCCCCCCAGCATCGTAGATTTATTAGAGGAGCACGCAGTCGTCGAGGCTGCCTTGAGATATTTAGCCATGATATAAATTATACACACACTTTGAGCTGCCAATTGCTTCGGTTGCTGGCGTTGCTTCTCCGCGGCTTCCGGCGCGTGATAACAGGCGCTTTCGAGACATGAGCACGGGTGTCCTTTCGCTTTGAAGTGAAGGGTGCAATCAAGTGTAGCTTGCAGCCATTATGGCGTGGCCCTTATTAGTCCTTGCCGAGCTGACCCCGATGAGTGCCGGCCTCTTCTGCAGCCGGGAAAGCTTCAATCAAGGCCCGAAATCATCAATTCAACTCGCCTCTGTGGCTCACGTGAAGCCTGGCAAGTGTAAAATGCTTCCCTTTCTGCTACGTCCGCATGATCCACTGTATTCCTTTCGGGTGGCAGCCGTGCGGCTTTTCCGCGAGAGCTGACAGTGTATCGAGTGACACTGGCGGAGACATGCATCAGCTTTCGTCAAACGCACTGCAAATTGCAGTCTGCAATTGCCTGCTTGCTTTTGTCTATCTGCAATTGTTGTTGCTTGTTGTTGTTGCTTGCTTTTGCTTGTTCCGGCCATTGCGGCTTCATGGTGCAACTTCAACCATCCCTGGCGCAATCAGGGTCATTACCGGTGCAAAACTACCATCAGTTTTGGACTTTATTAATAGTGAAACGGAAGCTGCGTCTTGTGTTTCCCCGCCCGTGTGATCTGACGTACTAATGTATTGGGGCATCGAATATGACATGCATTGAGGTGATGCAGCCCCAGCTGAGCTGCGCATTACTTAAGTATTATAATAGGGCTGCTTACCACGTTTGCAAAGTGCACCACAATACCAAGGTGCCACCAGGGTTTTGCCTGGCAGGTGTTCGTCACCTTTCGGACACCATCGAACTTGTTCAATTGCCCTCCGAATGCAGAGTTGCTGCTCCTCCGCGTGCTCCCCTCCCCCCGCGTGTTGTCCACGGCGTGATATTATTTGAGCGTCCGCCGTCACGCAAACGAGCATCGAGGATTTGGACAGTCCAAATTCAGTTCAACATCGTCGGCTTCAGACGAACAAAAGCATCTGGGCAATGCCCCGAATTGACTTTCAGCTCCATACAGCAGCTCCCAAGGCGGATAGTCCCGAAAAATTCACAGCTCCTGCCGTGCTTGAAAGCACACGCGGCCCAGTTAACAAACCCTAGCATTATCCGCGCTCGGTTCACGTGGTAAACGTTGCAAACGCTCGCTACCAAAGAGAAAGGCCGGATGCAGCAAGCCCTGCCACTTCGCTCTCAGTCTTCAACCATGCCAAATGCTATCGAACCTCTAGTGACGATCAGCGTGGCGAGGTTCGCGGTAACGTCAGGTAAAATATCACCCTCGAGCTGTTTAGCCGTGTCGCGCTTCAATCGGGAGCTGATACATGTAGCAATCGCTATTATGTGCAGCGCCGCTATGAGCGCCAACCGGCGTGTTGCGGCCTCACCTTTTGCCTAGTCAGGTTGTCACCTCATCCAGCAAAACGGCCCAATGCAGTGCGTGTTCGTGCAAGGCGCGATCCCATCCTGATCGAGCCGTGTCCGCACGCACCGTGCAGCGAAACTTGCCGCCTCAAGTGCGCGGTTGAAGTGCACATCCAGCGGATGGCTACCACAATTGCAGCGGTGTGTGGGTCACAGCAAGAGATCTGCGCAAAATAATACAAGCACCAACATGCGCCACATAGCAGCACATAGCAGATCGTGGCACAATTTTCGTCGACGTCGTGCACATACACTAGGCATCGCGAAAGCTACATATATGGATACATGTATCATACATGCAACGGGGAGAGATTCAACCAAGCGCGACGCGGTCGGAAGAGTCTATCGGAGCATCGGCCGAGTGCACATGGTTGGCTAGAAACTGGAGATGAATGCCGGCAATGCCGGGGCGCTACGCGCCATGTCGAACGAGCCCAGAATCCGCAGCGATGGCTGCTCTCATCTTCTGCGGCAACACCGGACCAGTCTCGCCTGGGCGTCAATAATTCACATCCAGGCTTGTGTTCCTGAGCGGCGCTGGACGAGCCACCTCTAGTCGGTGATGCAGCGCGTGTATGCCGGCCCGAGCGCTGGTGCTTGGGCGTCAAGCCCGATCCTTGTCTTAGCAGCGTGTGGAGAGAGACGCCGTCCAAGTATAGTGTACTGTAGCTTCAGGCGGGTTCGTTGTTCGTTGAAGCCATGGTATTTATTGCTAATGGCTCCTAGTTGACAAGCTCCATCCATTCCAACGTGGCACGAGTTAATCAAGCAAGCTGCTGGTGGCCCTTTTAGCAGCATGGCGGAATTTTGCCTGGGCTAGGAGTCGTCGCGTCGACACCTTGGGAACAATCTCCGAGGAGCTCCAGTAGCTTCAGGAGCCAACTTGTCACGTCGTCAAGCACAGCGCAGAGGAGCAGGGGCTGGGCTGGCTGCGCGTGCCACAGCTCAACTCGGCTCAAACCGCAATTTGCGCTCCCCGACGCACTACTCGTCCACCCCTCAGTCCACCCGCCACCGACGCGAAAACAATG
Source organism: Phytophthora foliorum (assembly GCA_024679135.1). Lineage (NCBI taxonomy): Eukaryota > Oomycota > Peronosporomycetes > Peronosporales > Peronosporaceae > Phytophthora > Phytophthora foliorum. Next base: position 2,845 of record JAHWLE010000821.1, read on the forward strand.
CCCCCCAAGCCCACCACGAAAGACGCCGACGACGCGCAGAAGCAGCGTCAGACGAACCTCGAGATCGACCTGCTCAAGAGCGCGTGGATCCAGAAGGACCGCGAGTCGCCCCCGAACACAGGCAAGAAGTAAGAAGCGTCCACCGGAGACCAAAGTCGCAGCAGCACAGCCGAAATGAATGGCGGCGAATGTGCGGGAGACCAAGCAGCTGCGACGCTCGAGCAGGCAGACGGGCAGCCTGATTCCTCAGCTGCGCCGCCTTCTCCTCCATTCACCGCCTCGGCGCAATCGTCCCAGCAACCAGAACTCCCCACCACTATCTATTCAAGTAGACAAGCGCGCAAAAAGACTAGGCCGCGCGCGAAGTGTATTTACGTGTTAGACGACCCGTGCTAAGTTATAAATCCATGTAGTCTGCTGTTGGTTACTCGATCCACTCGTGTTTGTGGTGGTCTCTGCAGGAATCGCAGAGCCAACCATTGTGTCGGTCGGTCCATGCAGCGCGCTTTACTCGAATGGATACGGAACTCGCTGCTCGCGGCCCGGCAGAAGACGCGGAAGGCGAATGAATTGCTCAACGAGTGGCTGGCGATCGCTTTCTCGCCGACCATGACTCAAACCTGCCATGAAAACAAGCGGAGCCCTCTCGGCTCTTCTGTATAGTCCACTCTGCCTGTCTGCTGGCTTACCACTGCCTCTCGACAAGAAGAGTGTCGTCACTAGGTCGTCCGCCCTGCAGTGACGTGCCGTCAACGCCTGGCTCGACAGAGCTCGGGGCCAACGGCGTAGCCAGAACCACTCCGGCGCGATGCTGCCGAGTCTGGCGTAGCAGGAGATCCTATGCGGGAATAGATCCGAAGATAATTTTCGGCGGCCAACATGGATACCCTCCACGACGAAGGCGAACGCGTGTGCACACATTCCAAGCAGCCAAGCAACACGCGCACAACAGACGCTGATGACGGGCGATCAACGTGACGGCCAATGTGGCGACTTGCAGACAGCAGCGTGTCGCCGATGGCCCGCCCTTCCACCCGCGTCCGAAGCAGGGCCGCCAAAGATTCATGCTTGAAGTGCGCGCTTCTGTTTCTCCGGAATGGAGCTCGAACATCTGCGCGCGTAGAACACGAAGGTGAAGTGGCGGTGATTGGCACCGCGCCCATTTGTCAAGACGTCATCGCAAGAGGTGGCGCGCTGCATCGGGAGTGCAGCCGAGACGGAGCAGCCTTCTTCAAACCCAGTTGCAGTCCAGTCGTGATCGCATTGGCAGGCGTCTTCGAGCAGGGCCACTGCAACTCGACGGCGCGATCCTGGATGCTGGTCATCACAGTTGTCCCTTTGCGCTTTTTTGCCTGAGCTGGGCTGCAACCGCCTATCCAAAGTCACTTTGTATAGAAGTTGACCCTGCAGCCAAAGCAGGGCGTGTTCAACACGGTGTTGAGCTCTATTCGACCGTAGAAGCATGCCGTCTTGCATGACACAGACCTAAATATTTAGCGCAAATCTCAATTCGCTTGACACGCGGATACGGCTGCTTTGCGCGCTCTGTGGCAACAGGACGCGTAGGGTTTGGCGCGACACAGAACAGCTTCGCAACGGGGCAGCGCGCATTGACGCTCGGTTGCAACCTTTTGATTTCTTTTTATGTCGGCGATGTCTGGAGAGTTGCGAGATGTGAGCAACGCGAATACCTGACTGTTGAAAGGGGAACATGCGATTGGGGAAACGGCGTATGATTCCTGACAACAGCAGCGCCACAGCTCGGTGCAACTGCACAGCAGCAAGATAAAGCAGCCTCCTGTCGAAAATATTCTCATCCTGGCGTGCGTGAAAGCGAACGATTCTAACGCGATCTCAAAAACTGCATCCAGGAACGTGCCCAAACTAAAGTGCAACCACGACCCAAAACAAAACGGACAACCTCTAAGAGTCGATATCAAATGCTGCAGGCTGTACTTCAACTTCTCGCTGGTCGTAAACTGCAAACAAGGGCTGGATACTAAACTACATGTAGCATCGAGCCGCCAGTTAATAAGCCCTGTTTGCCGCGACGCCTCGTTCGCGCCGTCCCATTGAGAGCGTCGGTCTTTGCTGCCTCGTCGCACGTGGCGTCGGTCGTTTCAACGTGGCGCCGCCGCCTCGTCTGGTTGGCCTCCTCCGACCGCAGGGGTGACGACCTCAGTGCTGCACCAATGCCGCTCCGCCCCAAGCAGACACGTCGCCGCGCTCTGTCGTGTTGAACAATCCGGTTACATTCGGACGTGGAGGGGCGAGGTGAGACGGCGAGAAAGCCGTCGTTCGTGCGAGCACGGCCGCGTGGCTTCCTCGCTGGCGTGCGGAGCTCCATCGTGAAGGGCACGACGTGCGCAAGCTCGGAGGTTTTGACGAGAGTGTCGCGGGCTAGCGTGCGAGTCTGCTTGAGACAAACAGTCATGGCATTGTCAAGGCAGGAAGCACCGCTCGCCTGCGTACGCGGTTGTTACCATTGCGCACGATTTTTTTTGTCGCTGTTGTTGGCACTATGAGGGGCGTTTCCCAGGCTGTGAACGCATAATGAGACCAACTACAACAACAAGTGGTGTCAGTGAATAGTACGGGAAGATCCTGTCTGCCACGCATACCGACCTCAAGGACTCCCTCCACGCGCACCTTGACATTGCTCTCTAGTCGCGACACGAGTCGCTGGACCTCCGTCTTTTCAGCTCCCCGCTCTACAAGGTTAAGGACCTTGTTGATCTTGCGCTCGACGGACTGCAGTCGCTGGGCATCCTGCACCACCGGCATGGGGACATTTTCAATAACATGTACTACCGGTCGATGCATGCAAATTTGTGTCGGGACGCACCTCTTTGCGTGTGTGCTCGTGAAACTCTTGTTCTCTTTCTACCAGTGCCTTCAGACTTTCCAACTCATGCAGGGCTTGACGCATTTCGATGAGGTCGTCAAGTGCTTGCTGGAAAAGCGCCGTTTGGCGCTTCCCTTTCATCTCCACAGCGCGTAATTGTCGCGCGAGCTCCTTCAAAGGCTCTAACAAGCATCACCGCAGTAATAGTGTTAGGCATGAAACCAAGAGGTAGCCTCACAGGAGAAGAAAAGCCATACTACGCACCTTGTGTGTCCCCATCGAGCTTCTTGACGTAGTCAACCATACGCTGTTGAAAGGCCTCAAGCCTCTGTGCACTATCAGCTGCGGCATCTGCCGCTTTGGCTTCAGACGATGAGACCGTGTACTCGACAGTCTCTACGAAGGTCTTTGCATGCTCCTGCTGCTTTTCCACGAGGAGCTGCGTCTGCCCAAGTTGTGCGCGCATCGCCTGTTGCAGCTCTTGCTGTCGCTCAACCTGTTCTACCAAGGCTTGGCAGTCACGTGTCTGGTGCCGGAGACGAAACTCGAGACGTTCTAATGCCAGCTTCACATCAGTGAGCCGTTGCTCGGACTCCACCTGCAAAGCCTGCAATTGTGTGGCACCTTGCTGCTCCAGACCCGACGTTTTCTCAATCACCAGCTCTGCCAGCGTGCCCATGGCCGTCTTGTTGGCTGCGACTTGAGCACTTGCGAATTCCAAGTCGCTCGCGAGTTGGCTCTCTAAGCACAATGAAAACAATAACCAAGCACGATAAGATGTCATGACACTTCTCCACCCCCAGCAGACCGCTTACCAACGGCTTGATGCTTCAGTGAGTCCTTTTTGAGCTGAGTCACTGCTGCAGCGAGCTCCATGAACTCTGCTCGAGTGACCTGACGCGCGTTAGCATCTGCCGACAACGTTGAAGATGCTACAGAGTTACTGCCACCGGTCTTCCGCTTGGACGTCGATCCTTTCCGAACAAGAACCATGGCGCTATGCCGGATTTTCAGCACGCTTTTTTTTCCAGCGGTGTCCTAAACTCGTTGCAACTTCATCTCCATATTCGTCGCGCTGGTGCGGGCGTTTCGATAGTAATTTTGTCGTGGGGCAAGTCGACGCACGTTTGGCAAGTCATTTGCAGTCGAGGCAAGTTTTGTTGTGAATTTACTCGAACAACGACGCTGCATCATGGGCTGCACTCGACCAGGAGCTATTGGTAAGTTCCATTGGAGCTGGTTTGTGCTGGTCTGGATGCTAATGAAGCATGCTCCACTCGCTTTTGTGGTGATTTGAAGCTGTGTCTTGCGCTCTGATAGCTGGGCTGCTGTCATTGTGTAGCGTGTTACTGCCGTACTGGTCGGAGATCGCTGTTGTTGGAAGTGCTGGCAGCGGAAGCGCCGATGGAGAGATCACTTCCAGTTTGGAGGTGGCGTTCGGCATTTGGGGCACATGCGTGATGATCCAGAACCGCACCGTCAGCGATACTCTGCGCAGCTTCTTTTTGCAATCTGCTACATCGCTCTCTACGAGTGCCAGCTATTCCGAAGCAGCAGAAGCAACGTTTACCTGTGCGTCATTCTTCCAGGAGGGTGTAGTGGGCATACACTGTGAGGCTGCCCATGGTTTTTCCGACGGAAGGTGCTCGCGGTCCGCACGCAGTACAGCTAGCAGTCTCTGTGCGGCAGATAAGCCTGTGGACATGCTCTTGCTAGCTTGGGACGAAGACCAAGGTCGTGGCACAGTTCACGCATCCGCTACTGAGCGTGCAGAAGTTGCAGCCTGGATCAATCAGTTCCTCCCGGATATGTGCGGTGCTCCAGGGCACGCGACGGTCGCACTCGCGGCCATTTCGACGGCATGCTCAGGTTTCGCGATTCTTCTGCTGCTTTTCGGCGTCATTTTCGACAATTTCGAGTCGCGTATTGTGCAGGGCGGTGCGATGACAGCCCTGGTAGCAGGCGGTTTGCAGGCTGCGCTGAGTGGAGTTTGGATGTTCGAGACGCACGTGCTGCACCATGAACGCAACCACTTCGGCACTTCATTCTACCTCGGCATCGTCAGCGTTGTCGGTCACGTGATCACTTACACGGTCGCGATGCGCCACTTGCAAATTGAGAAGAACGCGCTAGTTGAGCTGGGGCTCCTCGAGGAGGATGACGAGTCGATAGACGATATCTTCAAAACCAAAAAGCTAGCTGATGACTGGGACGACGGAAACAGTGAGACCAAGGTCTCGTCACCTCGTAAAGAAGACAATCCTAGGCAGGTTGAACTGGTAGTGTAGCCTACATTGTATGGGACAGTTAGAAACACTTGCTAGATTCACGCAACAAACTCCTCGCAGAGATTTCACCTGCTGTTCTCTTTACTCTCATCACTCGTTGTCTTGCAACATGCTGACGACAGTATCAGCGATGGCAAGCGATGCCGTAAGACCTGGCGACTCAATACCGCACAGATGCACAAGGCCCGGGACGCCGTGCGTGTGTTTATCCTGGTGTTTTCAACACGATCATCATATACTGGTATGTGAGACACCGAAGCAACACACCAATATGGACGCCACAGACAGCAGGTAAACGCACCGCGATGTAAAAGTCCTCGAAGATTTTGCCGTCGACCGCGATCTTGGGCCGAATGCCACAATAGTCAGCCTCCAGAAGCTCCGCACGCGCGTCAGGCCAATAGGCGCGGACTCTCTCCGCAAACTTCTCCGCTTTCGAGGCGTCGGGCTGGTACTCAATGGTGTCAATCCACTGAACGTCCGGCCCAAAGCGAATGTTGCCAGCCAGGTCGACCGTTGCGTGCACACCGAGGCCACCAACCTCAGGGATCGGGTATACCAAGTGGCTACACGTGCATCAGGCAGTAAAGTGGATCATTAGTTGTGCCCATAAGACATGCACAAGCAACTTCGTACCTGAAGGGCCGGTTCTTCGGACTGAGCTTGAAGTACGTGCCCTTGGCGAATCGGTCCGGCACGGTTGGCAATGGCAGTGTCGAGGGGCGTCTGACTCCTGGAGCCACCACCTTCTCCAGCAGATCCGGCGCAAACATGCCCGTAGCGTTGACAAAGTAGTCGCACTCCACCTCCTGCTCTTCCTCTCCTTCACTGTTACTCTGCGTAGCTCGGATCACGAACGTCTTGGACTTGGCATCATATCTGCCTCCTTGAACTGCAGTTGCTCGCGCCACCATCGCGCCGTGTGTCTCCGCGTCGCCCTGCAGCGCCAGCATGAGCGCGTGCGAGTCCACAATCCCCGTCGAGGGTGAGAACACCGCCGCATGGCAGTCCACGAGCGGCTCGATTGCGCGTGCCTCGCTCTTCGTCAGCAGCTTCAGGTCGCTCACTCCGTTCTGCAAACCGCGCTTAAGGATCGACCGCAGTTGCTCCGACTGGTGCTCATGCGCCACAATGAGCTTCCCACATTTGGAGAACGGCACGCCAAACTCCCGACAGAAATCGAAGAGCTGCTGTTTACCCGTGACGCAGAGCGTGGCTTTCCAACTGTCCGGGGCATAATAAATGCCCGCTGCAACCCATCACCAAAGCCGTTATCAGATACCGTGGATTAGGGTAGAAGTTCAGAATATGGGCACCACACCAACTTCAGGAATGATGGTCGCGTCGTACCGTGCACGACTTCACTGTTACGCGCGCTGGTCTCCTGCCCCACGAGCGCGTTCTTCTCCAGCAGCAGCACCTCCAGACCGCGACAGGCAGCAGCTCTGGCCACCGCGAGCCCAACGACGCCCGCGCCCGCCACCACGAGCGTCTTGGACGTCATCTCGGATGCGGAATGAACCCCGCACTCATCTCATTGGTTAAAATCCAGAATGATGTACACCACCTGAAAGTAGTGTGCCACACACCATCCAAAATGACAGCCATCCATGTGCGTCATTTCGTGAACCGACGAGTGTATCAATCATGAGCGACTCGGAGGACGAGGTGCTGGACTACGAGCCCGACGTGGAGCTGGGCTTTGTATGCGACGATCCCGTGACGATAGACGCCAAGCCGCTGCATGTCGAACCGGATTGGACGAAATGGGACGGCGGACAAGTGGGTGGCCGTCCGAGCTGGTTGTGTCCGTCCATTCCGTCCACCGAGCAGCTCGCGTGCACCGAGTGCAGCTGTCCATTGGCCTTCTTACTGCAAATCTACTGTCCACTGGACGACGTGGAGGACGCTTTCCACCGCAGCTTGTACGTCTTCGTGTGTCGCTCGGCGGGCTGCGGCCGCCAAGGAGACGGAAGGGCTTTCCGCCTGCAGCTGCCGAAGGACAATGCGTTCTACGCGGCCGAGAGCGGCGCGACGCAGCTGAAGCAGGTGGACACCAAGGTGGACCTTTGCGCGCTTTGTGGACAACGCGCGACGTTCACATGCAGCGCGTGTCATGTGGCGCAGTACTGCTGTAAGGCACATCAAAAAGACCACTGGACAGCGGGAGGACACAAGCAGACGTGTGCGCAATGGTGAGTGAGGAGGTGGACAATGGAGGTGGCTAGGCGACTGACGGTGTGATTCGTGGTGGACAGTTTGGAGACGCACACGCTGGTGGAGTCGGAGGAGGCACGTGAGAAATTGATCACGAAAGGCTCCAAGTGGGTCTTCCCGGAACAGGACTTGGAGATTGACCACGAGCCGGACAGCAGGGAGGCTGCGACTGAGTGCGTTGTGTAGTTTTTGTTTGTTCTGCTGATGAATTGGACTGACGGTTCGTTGCTTGCAGATTCGAAGCGAAGCTGATGGCTGAGTTTGAGAAGAGTGAGCTTTTGTTTGACGTGAGGGATAGTTTAGCTCACAGCTAATGTTGGCGTTGTTCAATGTATTGCCTTCAGATAAGCAAGTTGGGGGTGAGAAAGGTGAAGGCGAGGAAGGTGAGGACGACATGGACCTGGATGTTACTCAGCGTGAGTTGAATGAGGCGCTCGGACACACGAAAGATCAGGACCCGCAATATGTGCGCTTCCTCACGCGCGTAGCGTTAGCGAAGGACCAGGTGCTGCGCTACTCGCGCTGGGAAGATGAGGCCGTGCTGTGGGTGCACTCGGAGGGCATGCACTCAGGCGCTGTGCCCGCGTGCGAGCGGTGCGGTGGTGAGCGCAAGTTCGAGTTCCAGGTGCTGCCACAGCTACTCAACTACTTAGGTGTGGACCAGCAGAGCTCTCTAGGAGACATCTCTTCGCGCAGTTGCGAGTGGGGAACGTTGGCCATCTACACGTGCGCCAAGAGCTGCCCGCTTGAGACCCAGTGCGCTCAGGAATTCGTGCACTACCAACCTGCTTATGCTGGCACCACCTGATCAAGCACACAGGATAGAGAAACAGGTCGGCGTTGTTAATCAAGAAGAGAACCCCATATTTTTAGTCAAGCCGTCTCGCTGTCTGATGCCGAGGTCACTTTGCGTCTTCGCGCTTGAAGTGGACTATTGATAGGCTTGTACCATCACGTCTGAGCCACAAATTTCTCGGGGATCCTGTGTCCATGTCGTCTTCAATCCACGTCGAGAGATCAAGGTTCGCCAACAGTATTATCCAATTTGCCAGATACAGACAACTGAGAAAAGTTTAGTCAAAGCTCATTGCTCGGATCGAGAAATGTCATCGCTGCGGGTTCGCACCAAGAACAAACTGCTGACGGTGTTAGGTGCTGCCAAGCCCAGCACGAATGTGGCCTACGACTTGGCCTACTCGGACTTCGAGTCGGCTCTGCAACGCCTGACGACGCTCGAGACGGCACTGAAAAGCTATGCCGGCTCGCTCAAGACTTTCCACAACTCGGCTAGCTCGGTTGTCGGCGCAATTGACAGCCTGTCTTTCGGAGGCACCGGCACTGCAAGTTTCCAGCAGAAGGCTGCTGGGTCCTCCGAGATGCAGCAATTTGCCGGCGAGGCACGAGTGGCGTGTGCTGATGTGGACATGATGGTGCTGCAGGAAGCTTCTGATCGCCTGGAGAAAGACGTACTGCTACCCGTACGAGGCTGGGTTCAACATGCTCGTGGGCTCCAGAACGAAGCCACTGCCTTTCTCGAGCAGAAAGCTTTGTACGATCACTACTCGCGCAAGGTGGCGTCACTGCGTGAATCACACGAGAAGCGGGCCAGCTCGGGTAGGAATGACAAGTCCAAGGAGACGGAGCGGATGTTCCGCAACGAGCAGAAGCTGGCCGCAGCAACGCAGGAGTACACTCGGCTGTCAGACGCAGTGATCCGTGACCTTCGCGCTTTCGTCAAGTCTCGAGATGCTGCCTTGTCTCCGCTGCTTCGTCGTGTGCTGCGTGGTCGAGTCTTTTACGCGGAGCGCATGCAGGAAGCTACGGGTCGCATTCGCGCGCTGGTCGAAGACGGCGTCGAGGAAAGTGAAGACGGCGGAGTCCTCGGTCAGTTCACTTCAGTTGCTCAAGGCGGTGGTCCTGTCGGGTCCGCCGCAATCATGGCTGCAGCTACTGCTTCTCTTCCAACTCCTTGCACCGTGCGAAAGTCTTCATTCGAGGAGTTCGTGGGCGAGTCACCACCGAACGTCTCCACTTACCATGGCACTCACAAGTCTGCTGCTTTGGATGATGGATGGGCATCCTTTGCATCGCCTCCACCCGAGCACGAGATGCACATGCCGTCGCCCACACACGGAGGTTATGGGGTTTCGGAGCCGCACTACACACCGCCACACTCGGTGCCGCAGTTTATGACTGTGAATACGCCTACGAATGCTGCTGCGACCCGATCATGGGGTGACGAGTTCCCCGCGCCTGTGTTTTCGACGATGCCGGCCAACTTGACTCCTTCGGGCATGATGCTGGCACCAAATCCTCCGCCGTCTCCTTCTGCATCGACGAATCCCTGGGATATCTTCCCTTCAGCGTCCGCACCTTCAGCCGATTCATTCCCAAGTGGAGAATGGGGTGCTTCAGTCTCGGGTCAAGTTTCATGGCAGCAGCAGCAACAACAGCAGATGCCTGTGGCTGAGTTTCGCGACATGCACTTGAATGCCCTTGGTGGTGAGGTTGGCTCCTTTCGCTAAGATAGCTCCGGTGGGTTTCCAATGAATGACCGGCGAGTTCCTGAATATCAAGAGACAAGCACATGCTAGTAGCACAAGGAAAACAATTGCAAAGTACCCTCTAACGAATTCAATGTATCACCTTGGCAATTTCTAGAGCTTGTTGGTATCATCGACCACCTGTGCAGCTTGCTGAAGTCGATGGGCGCGTTCTGGGCGCCAGCCGATGTTCTCTTCGAGATACCTGTCACCTTGCATCTCGCGAAGCCGCGAGACAGCGCGCTTGAAGGCCATCTTCAGGTCCTTCAGCGCAACCAGGTTGCCCACATCTAAACCAGCCATCTGCGCCGGACCATAGGCGCCAACAGCGGCATCCCAAGAGCTGGTAGTAGGCACACCCACAGCTGCATTCTCCTTGTTGACGCGCTGCTTCTCCTCTTCAATCGCAGAAGGGCTGTTGGCACCTTCCGACGCCGCACGAACACTTTCTTCGTCAAATAGGAAAATACCACGAGGCTCTGCAGCTTCCGACGATACCACAAGTCGCGTACGGTGCTCATACAGCTCGTCCACGAGCAAGATAAATCGTCGTGCTTGGTTGTGTTGTGCCATACTCAGGGCTGGTACGCCATCCAACACCAGGGTGTGGAAGCATTCAGCCATTGCCTTGTAGTCCGCCGCTCCCTTCTCAGTGTCACACAACAAGCTGAAGGACGCACGGCACACTCCACTCTTCGCGCGCCCACGGACCTCTAGCGTACGTCCCATCATCACCGGCACGCGTAGCAGTTCGTCTTGAACAACACCAGTGTTTTCGCCACCTTCATCCCCAAGTAACAACAGATCCTGGTACACAGCGTTCATCTTTTGCTCTGTGGTGGCCGTCAGAGGAGTCAGGAATGTCTCCTCGCCACCCACCGGCTCGCAGAGATAACGGTAGTCCACGTCCGAGTTCATGGGCACCACTCTCGTGTGCCGCGCAAGCTGGTCCAGAAACGGCAAGAAGTACTCGCGATTCGTGCCATCCTTGTACAGATCCTATCAAGAAACACCGTCATCGTCAGCTCCCTACACCACTTCCATCCCCACACTCCTGTACCTGAGGCGCAGTATTCGACGTGGCAACCATCACCACACCGCGCGCGAAGAACACGCCGAACAACTTCCTCATAATGAGTGCGTCTGCCACATCAGTCACTTGGAACTCATCGAAGCACAGCAAGTGGCTTTCGTCCGCAATAGCGTGGGCCACTTGAAGCACCACATCTCGCCTTTCATCCAAGACAATGTGTCTCTGTCTGCCATACAGTTCCAGCTGCTTCTTCTTCTCTTGAGCCAGTCGAGTCTGCACGTCCAGCATGAACTCATTGAAATGCACGCGGCGCTTGCGTTGCACCTGGGCGCCTCGGAAGAACAGATCCAGCAGCATGGACTTGCCCGTTCCGACTCCTCCGTGGACGTACAACCCCCGAGGCACCATCACCGTCTGCTCTTCCGCTTCCTCATTTTTCTCCGTCGTTTTCTCCTGCGTTGAAAGCTGGAAAACGGGCAACACATAGCCGTTGAGTCGAGAATGCAGTTTATCCAGGAATCGACGCGCGATGGCAGCCTGTTTGGCGTCGAAAACCAACTCCCCGCTCTTCACCCGCGACCCATACGCTGCCGACGGATTCACAGATGCATCAGAGACAGAACCAAACCCTCGGATCGATGAACGGATGCCTGGAAGGTGAGGACGGAGGCGGTGAAGAGGACGCATGAGAGGCCAGGAATATCGCGATTTCACCAAAATGTTCACAAAATGAACTGGTATAAGTGAGATTAATGGTCTCAGTTATCGATGAGCTACCATACAGAATGAAAACTTGATGGCGTTCATGGTCTAAACAAAATTGGTGCTGTAGTTGTCCTTGATGACTAGCTCGCTCATGGGACCGGACGGGTCTTTAACGGTACTTCTCATCTTCATCGCCTGTTGCTTCAGTAGCTGCTCCATATTGCGTTTCCCCACTGCGATCGAGTGGGCGAACGTGCAGGCAGTGCAGAAGACAGTCACACCGGCAGCTACGACGGACCCATACATCGGAGGCCCATAGACGTCGTCGGAATCAGAGGACGAGGAGTCTGAAGCAGCTTACATACATCGGAGGCCCATAGACGTCGTCGGAATCAGAGGACGAGGAGTCTGAAGCAGCTTCGGTACATCGAGGACCTGCCCACGAGTCGGACGCGCACTCGCATCGACCATCGGTGCAGGACCCCGTGACAGTCCCAGTAGTGGAAATGGTACAGTCCGAGTCCGAGTCGCAGAAAGCCATACCGGAGACGGCCGTGTCCGGGTTGTCGTCGTCAATGTAGTCGTCGATGTTGTCCTCTATCCACTGCTTGGTCGGGTGCGTGTCCGGATCACACCCGATTGCCATCTCCGTGTCGTCCGATATGTCTTGGTACAGCCGAACGTAGTCAATCTTCAGGTACATTGGGAACGAGTCGCAGATGGCGTTGCTTTCCGAGCTGGAGCCATCGCCGCGACAGCTTCCTTCACCAGCATTCGGCGGTGATGAACCCCACGAACTCGACAGCGCCACGTTGAAGATAATGTACATGGGCTCCTCGATCATGATCTTCTTCGGGTTCATTTGTGCAGTGTCCTGCGGGGGATTCGTGAGCACGTCGGCTGGAACCTCGAAGATCGGCTGGCCCTCCACTTCCCAGCGGATGTAGCCCTCGTCGCCCATGACCCACTCTACCGAGTACGTGACCCAGTCCAAGTACGCGGCCATGTGAATTTCCCAGTTCGACGAGATAGCGTCCATTTGGTAGGCGAACTCCGAGTCAGCACTCGTGGAACCACTGGACGCTGTGCAATCCGAGTTTGTGTTGCCCGCACTGCACAAGTAGGCGCCGGCGTACTGGTTCATCTTTGGGAAACACGTACCGTTGGCGTTGATCCCCCAGTGCACGCCCGTATTCATGTAACCGAGGTCTGCATTGGGGTCGTACGAACCAGGACAGATATCCATTGTACACGCGTTGTCCGTGATGCCCTCCGCTATCGATGCGTTCACTGTGGCGAAGGTTTGGATATCGTCCTCGTCAACGTCGCACAAGTTGTTGGCACCGTAGCGCAGACCCTGGTACCAGGACTTGTGTCCGCGCAGGTTGTAGTAGTACGCCGTGGGGACGTCTGCTTGGTTGGCACCATCGGTGGTGCAGTCGTAGCTGTAGTAGCAGTACTCCGATGAGTTGTCCGTGATGCGACGAAAGTCGTCGGGCATACCGGGGCCAACCTGTAACGAAGTCGAAATGGCGGTGCCACCGCCTTCCAGAATGTCGATCTCTGGAGCACCACGGCCCTGGTTGGCGTTCAAACCAGATCCCGGCGTGTCGTTGCAAGCACTGATGCGCTGGTTCTGCGACGAGAAAATGGTCTCGTTGCACTCGTTGTACGTGAGCGGCCACATCCGGCTGGTGGACGCACTGAAGATGGCTCGACCCAGGTTCCCCATGAGCCAAATGCCAGGCCACGTCGGGTAGTAATCGATATTGGCCGCACGCACAGAGGTCGAGCCTGTGGATACGTCTGGATTGCCGGACTCATTCGTCACAACTCCCGGGAGCTGAGCGCGAACCTCGATCATGCCTCCCTGGAAGCAGAACTTATTCCACGACTGCACCATGCCCGATCGGTAGTAGAAGTACACGGTCTCGTAGCCTGCGGGTGAGATGTAGTCGCTCCAGACCGTCTCGGCAATCGTCTCGTCCGTCGTGTTGATGTAGAAGTAGCAGTTGTCATCGTCATCGCATTCTGTGCCGGTCATGTTGACCGAGTAGACCTCCAGGGCCGAGTTCACACCGTCGGCCTTTTCCAGTGCTGTCCAGAGATGGTCATCGCCAGCCTCGAAGGTGCGACCTTCCGTGTTGAACTCGTCGCTCATGGTCAGTGTCCACGTCTTACCTCGAGATGTCGTGTATGTCTGGGCGCTGTCGGGTGTGCTTGGGTCGACCCACGGCAGGATACCTGACTTGGTCGAGTACGACGAATTGGAGCCCAGAGTCACGAATGGCAGCAACGAGAGCACCG